>JAODAL010021776.1:0-66262 GCA_025379985.1 Phyllomedusa bahiana
ATTTTTTACCCTTTTGTTTCAATTCTTCCCCATTTTTTTAAAGGGTTCACTGTAGCTCCGATTTGATTGGCCGGTTTCTGCCGACCAATGAGAATAGGTTTCAGTTTTTTTAAAATTACTGTTTTTCCCCGGCAATTCGCAATATCATATTTCTTGATATTGCGCCGTTCTAGAGTTTGGGAAAATGTTTTTTTTGTTTATTATGTGTATTTTGTACATTCAGCTCTTTTCTGACACTGTTTTCCGCCTTTATAAAGGCGATTTTTTCCTATTCATACTCCTGCTGCACGGAGCGGAGCGCCCAGATTTCTGTCGCGATCTTCTATCTGCTTCCTCGCATGTTCCGTTCTTGCTTCACTTCGCCTCCGCCGGAGGATTTCGACCAAGTCTGCTTGTCGGAGCTGCCGAGCGCCGAGACTTCTGTCGCGATCTTCGATCCGCTTCCTCGCATGTTCGGATCCTGCTTCACTTCGCCGCCGCCGGAGGATTTAGACCAAAAAAAACCAGGTCTGCTTGTCGGAGCTGCCGAGCGCCGCGATTTGGCGAGCCGCGATGGTACATGCCTCGGACTATACGAGCGCGCCGCGTCCCGTTCCGGAACGCCTACACCGCGCCCCACCGCGCCCACTGCCCGCCCTCTGCCCGCCCCTTCATGCGGACCGCAGCCGAAAGTGGCGAACGCTGGGTCCGACAGCGGGATTCGGGCTGGGAGGCGCAGTGTACGCCAGAAAACAGGCGTAAAGCCCGTTCATACATGTCGCCCTTATTATCCACGGAGCGTATTCCGCCTGGATAATGAACATGTCACTTTCTCCCCGCGTATTCGCCAAGCGGTGAGGAGAGACGGAATCCATAGGTATCTATGAGAACTGTGGATTACCGTAATGGCTGGGACGGATTCCAGCCGTATTGCAGCACAGTAAGGTGTGCAATACGGTTGAAATCCGTCCCTGCAATAAGCCGTGTGAACGGCCCTTAACGCTTGCTGTGGCTCTGTGAGACTACATGGTGAGAAAAACCCTTTAAGATCTGGGGCAACTAAAGGCTAAGGGAACCTTGAACTCTTCGTTATGTACCTCAAACCATTCCTGAACAATTTTGCAGCTTGACCTCCCTTGTGACGCTGAAACATCTCTGGCTATTGTGGCATGATTTCCACCACCAAAAATTTTGCCGCAGATCCTTTAACCCTTTAAGGTCTAAGCCTGTTTTGGAGTTAAGGACCAAGCCCTTTTTTTCAAATCTGACATGAGCCATTTTATCTGTGAATAACTTTTCGATACTTTTACCTATCCATGTGATTCAGAGTTTGTTTTCTCATGAAACATTGTGCTTTAATTTAGCAATTAATTTTAGTCGATAAAACCCTTGTTTAGGTGTGAAAAATATCGAAATGTTGTGAAAATTTGGAAAAATTTGCCATTTTCAAAGTTTAAAAATTTCTGTGTGCAAGACACATAGTCACACCAAACAAAGTAGTAAATAATGAACATCTACCATATGTCTACTTTGTGTTGGCATGATTTTTTTAAACATCCTATTATTTTTTAAGACATTTGGGGGCTTTGAAATTTAGTAGCAAATTTTAACATTTTCAAGAAAATTTGCAGAACAGATTTTTTTTGGAACCAGGCCACTTCTGATGTGGTTTTGAGGGGCTTGTATGTTAGAAACCCCCATAAATGACTCCATTTCAGAAACTACACCCCTTAACATAGTCAAAACAGCATTTAGGAAGTTTATTAACCCTCTAGGTATTTCGCAGAAATTAATGAAAAGCGAAGGTGAAATTTCAAAATTTTAACTTTTTTGCAGATTTCCGATTTTTGTTCATTATTCATTGGAACCCCGTAGATTTTACCAAGAAATCGCAACTCAATAATGATTCTCCTTATTATGCAGTTTTTAGAAATATCCCACTTGTGGCCCATATGCGCTTTTTGACTCTTCCACAGGCCTCAGAATTGAAGGAGCACCTTCTTGTTTTAGAATATTTTTCAGGCTTTATTGGGGTAGTGATGGGCAGTGACAGACATGGGAACAGAAGTTACAAACTGTCTTTTTAACTGATCAGACAGCTATAACAATAGAGGAACAGGGACTTGGCAATGAAGGGGTAATTTTTTTGTGTGTTTTTCACTGTATGAGCCAGTGATGATCACTGGCAGAAAATTGCTGGAACATGAAAGTGGTAAACTGCCTGATCAGACAGCTGCCACAAATATATCACAGGGGCAGTAAAGTGATTAGGCAGTGGAGGGGTTAATAAAGTATTTCAGGCTGTGACAGCCCAGATCGCAGCACAGGGCACTAGGACCCAGCACAGAAATACGATCTCCTCACTCTCTCTCACAGAACAGAGCCCCAGGACATGGATCAGCTGTAAAAGGTGAGTCAGCAGACTGACTGACCAATCCCAGTGATCCTTGGCACAGGGATCATGGAGTCAAGTGATTGATCACCTGTTGTGTAAATGTGCTAATTAGCTGTCAAACAAAGCAATTAGCATAGAGCTTTCATCTTATCTCTGCACAGGGAGACAGAAAGCTTTCATGAAGTTCCTGGAAGTCATGGTGCATTAACAGGCAGTGAACCATGACGTTCAGGAACGTCAGGGAGCCTTAAAGGGTTAAAGGGGATATATCGCTTCATCAGTTCGGTCTGTTGCAGTGTACTTTCAATTTTTCAATTACAGAAATCAGGGGCGTTTCTTCTCCTCCCAGCTGGGTGACATCATCCCCCCCTTCACTGTTCATGCTCGCTCCCATCAGTGTGTATGTTGAGATCAGTGGGAGTTGACAGCACAGCGTTACTCTTCCACCCCCCCCCTCCCTGTAGACATCCCAATCCCCCTCACTGTGCCGGCCGGCAAGTGTAATACAGAACGGCAACCCGGGAGGAAAGGGGCGGGTGAGGAATGCGCTCATGTATTATGCTGCCATGCCCAGAATGTGTGTAATACAGAACGATCGAGCAGGGGAAGAAAGACCCGGCCAGCATTACGGAGCATGCACAGGAATGCGCGCTCCCGTGATTAAGACCGTGGGGCCAGCCGGAATTCAAATTAGAAGAGCCAGCAGTGAATAGAAAACGAGGAGGCGGGATCCGACCGGGACCTGGTAAGTTTGTTTACTGAAATACAGAATAAGAGAGACAGAGAAAACTAAACAGCTTTGCGAACAACATCCAATTGCAAAGTTGTTTGCTTTCACTGTCCCCTTATTCTGAATATCATTTAATGAAATGATACAACCCATTAAATCTTATAAGTTGGATCAGATTTGTTTTTGCAGCACATACTCTAGACGCTCCATTGGAATCAAAATGGATCCCTTCTAGGTTAAACTGCACTCAGGGCGTGGAGAAAAAATCCCCCACCCCTATTAACATGTCGCGCTATGACATATCTCATGACCATTACCCAGTTCTCAATGAATCGTTTACCCTCCATTCCTGATCAGGGACAGTTTCGTTTTCTTTATTACATGTAGGTTTGAACACTATAGCCCTTTACTTTTGCTTAGTTTTCACCTTTTTTGTGACATCTTAATAGATAGAATAGAAACTACCATAGATGATATTATTTTATCTAAATTTTAAAGGAGATAATTTTGTATTTTTTGGATATTATGGGTCACATGTATGAACGGGGCTGTGCCAAATATCTGGAGTCTTTTCCGCCCAATATCAGGCACAGCCCCATTCGTACAATTTTAAATCTCCCGCACGCCACTCTCGGGAGGTGGGGCACACTAGAACCACAGCGAAACTACATATTTAGAGCTTCGCTACAGCATTTCTAGGCGCATTACAGCTGGAACAGCTATACCACTTTCAAAGTGGTTTCCCTGAGCAAGAACTGTCGTCCTAGAGCTAGAATGCTCCTGATTTACGACCCGCTGTAGAGCAGGTCACACCCATGTCCTTAGGGAATTAAGTAGTGTAATGGACAAGCCCTTATTTCCAATATTTATGGATTGTATATTAACTGAGTATATCCCAATGGATTGGCACATAGCAAATTTGGTGCTAATATTCAAAAAGTGATCCTGGAAACTATCGGCCGGTAAGTTTAACCTCTGTTGTTGGTAAAATGTTTGAAGGTTTTCTCATAGATGCTATCCTGGAGTATCTCTCTGAAAATAAATGTATAACGCCGTTCCAGCATGGGTTTATAAAGGATCGGTCCTGTCAGACTAATTTAATCAGTTTCTGTAAGGAAGTTAATTCTAGAATGGATCGAGTAAGGCACAGGATGCCATATATCTGGATTTTCCTAAAGCATTTGATACTGTGCCACATAAAGGGTTGGTAAATAAATAAGAATGCTTGGACTGGGGAAAAAAATTTGCAAATGGGTAAGTAACTGGCTCAGTGATAGAAAACAAAGGGTAGTGATTAATGGCACATACTCGGACTGAATTCCTGTTACTAGTGGGGTACCACAGGGATCAGTATTGGGCCCTATCCTCTTTAATATATTTATTAATGACCTTACATAGAGAGGAAACAATAAAATATCAATCTTTGCAGATGATACTAATCAGCTGGATAAGCTGGAGGCCTGGGCCTTGAAGGGGCAGATGAGGTTTAACACAGATAAATACAAGGTTATGCACATGGATAGGAAAATCATTTCCACAATTATTTGTTATACAAAAAACTTTGGGTAAAATCGACATTAATAAAGGAGTTGTGAATTTTAATGGACAGCAAACTTAACTGTAGCAGCCAGTTTCAGGCAGCAGCTGCCAAGGCAAGTGAGATCATAAGGTGTATTACCCTTAAAGAGAGCCTGTCACATAGATTATGCCCCCCTTCTGAGGACAGCACAAGCTAGTGGCAGATATGCTGTTTTCAGCGCTGTGTCCCTTATTCTGTAAGATGCTGCAGTTTTAGAGTATTTAATGCTCAAATCTGCAGTTTTTAGCCAGAAAAGAGCCATGAAAAGAGTCCATTTAATTCATGACCCGCTAACCTGAGGCTAGCCCCGCCCACCTCACAACTGATTAACCTATTGCTTTGAATAGGTAGAAAAGTAAATAATTGTCAGGTGGGCGGGGCTAGCCTTGGATGGGCAGGGCTAACACTTGCTCATGAACAAGCCAGACTCTTTTCCGACTCAAAACTGTCAGATTTGAGCATTAAATACTCTAAAACTCCAGCATCTTACAGAATAAAGGACACAGCACTGGAAACCGCATGTCTGACACTAGCTTGTGCTGTCCTCAGCAAGGGGGGCATAATCTATGTGAAAGGATCGCTTTAAGCACCAGGCTTGAAAAGGCCTTAATGACTAGTTTATTTTTTTTAGTTTTTGCCTCCCTACATTTCAACAGTTGTAACTTTTAATTTTTTCAATGACGCAGTTGTACGAGAAATTTTTTTTTATGCGGAAGAAGTTGAGTTTGTGGAGCGCATAATTTGGTTTTACATATAAATTCTTGCTGATTTAAAAAAAAAAAAAATTTTGCAGCATGAACATATGAAAAGTGTTTTTCTGCATTTGTTTTTTTAAAATTATTATTATTTACACCATTCACATTTCCCACTAAATAACCAGTTAGATTAATCCCATTAAAGGATACACTTTTTTTGTATTAGACCGCTGCCCAGGCAACACGCAATGTGCCTTGAGAACATTCTTACTAGATAGATAGTCTTGGGGTACTCTAGTTCCCCACAGATGACTGTATAAATATTCCCCAGGCTCCATCAGGTCACCGGTAATCCCAGAGACCAAATGGAACAGGAAAATCCCCTTTGAATATGTCGCAGTCACAGACCAAAGGGTATTAAAGGGTTAAACAGAGGATATCGGAGGCTTTCTCTGGTCCCTGCCGTTCACAGACCCTGCTCTAGGAACATAGCTGTTAACCACAGCTCCGTTCCTAGCACAGTCAAAAGACACTGGGCGGTCATAAAAGGGTTAAAAGAAGCATAGATGCATACAATGACAACATCATTCTCCCATTATACAAGTCACTGGTCAGACCACACAAGGAATATTGTGTACAGTTTTGGGCACCGGTGCATAGGAAAGACATTGTAGAGTGAGAAGAGGTTCAAAGGTGGGCAACGGAAATAATAAAAGGACTGGGTGGACTGCAATATCCAGAAAGATTTGTAAAATTAGGGCTATATAGTTTAGGGAAAATACGGCTTCAGTGTGACATAATAAATATGTTTAAATTTTTTTTTTTTTTTTAACCATAAAATTTTTTATTTTAAATTTTTCATAACATAGAAATGGTAGAGACAATACATATGTAAAGTAGGGAATACAAATGAAGGATGTAAACAGGAAAAAGGAAAACACAGCAATAAAACAATCAGCCATGACTACACAATGGATAGCATTGCAGAGAGCCGTGGACATGTACATAAGCTATCACGTGTATTCGACCTACAGTAAATAGAAATGTAGATCGCTTTCAAACAAGGATCCATAAGGTTGCATGGATGTGTTAAGGAAAGGGGAACCGGTATTTCATTGTAATTCGTGTTGGGGGTTTGTGCAAATCTAGACGAGGACCAGTAAAAACCATTTAAGCCTTAGTTTGGTAACAAGATGCGTGGAGATTACAAGACATGTCTCTGCGTGGTATTGGTTACTAACTCTAGAAATGACCTCAAGATGTGGAGCGGAGAGGAGTTTTTCCAGTTCGCTGCGTTTTACCGTTCTAGCTGCTATTAGGACATGGAAAAGAACTTTTGTGATATGATGATGGGTAGAAGTTATAAGATAGGTCAAGAACTGCTACCTCGGGTGAGAGGGATGTCGTGGTCTCGAACAGTTCAGATAATAGAGTCCCACGTTCTCCAGAATTTACTTTCCCAAAGGGCAACTCCTCCACATATGAAACAGGGTGCCTCGTGAACCGCAAAAGCCTCCAGCAGCGATCAGAGTGGCTTGAGACATGTGCGTCATACGCGGGGAGTGCGATACCAACGGAGATAAATTTTCCGCATGATTTCTACATGGTTGATCCCACCTAGAGAGTTTCCTGGGTTTGTTAGCTGCGGATTCCAGTCTTCCCAAATGTAAAATCTTTCCCCAACTCAGCCTCATTTAGCAGCGAAAGTAGGTTTAGTGGGTGTTGTAATAGACAGCAGGGAAGAATATACCAAAGATAGCCCTCGCTCGAAACCTTTTTTGTTAAGTAGGAAGTTTTGAAATGGGGAAGGAAAGAGGGGAGTCACAGGGTTTTCCCATTGCTGCAAGGTATGCCTTATCTGGAGATATACATAGAATTGATTGTTGGGCAAAAGAAATTGGGTTTTCAGCTCTTCAAAGGATTTAAAAGTGCCATCAGAGTAGAGGTCACCAATAGTGAGGATTCCTTTATGGGCCCATTGTGAGAGGGGGAGATGTGGGGACTCCGCCAACAAGAAATATATAGGGTATGAGCCGCTCTGTATACGAAGCCAGTTGTGTGTTATTACATATTTGTTCCACGCTGTAGCTAGGTGGTGAAGGGTAGGAAGTTCAAACGCGGGCAGGGTGGTGCCCCAAAGTGAGGCTATTAGTGTGTTTTTAAGTGCGGCGTGAGGGACTGAGCGGTCCTCCAGCAGTGCCCAACGGTGTGAATCCGGAGCATTCCAGAGCGTATTAATGGGTTCAAGAACGGCTGCTATGTTATAAAATAGAAGATTAGGTACTGATAAGCCACCCTTTGCCATGGATAGGCAGAGGTGACTTTTGCTTACCCTTGGCCTTTTATGGGCCCAAATAAAGCCAAGTAATAGTTGCTGTAGTTTTGTTAAAGCAGCTGTGGGGAACAGCAAGGGGATTGTTCTAACCAAATAGAGATACTTTGGGAGAAGTAACATCTTAGTCATCTGGATTCTCGCCATCCAAGATAGAGGAAATTGATGAAGACGATGGATTTTTTTTTGAAATTTCTGGAGTAACGGTGGCAAGATTGACCTTCATTGTCTTAGTAAAATTTCAAGGAATATTTGGAAAACCTAAATAAGGGACAGAAGATGTTGATTATGCAAATTGATAGGAGGACAGTTGGGTGGATAGGGTTGTCAGGCAGTGAATAGGTAAGGCTATGGTTTTGGACATGTTAAGTTTGTAGTATGAGACAAGTGAGTATTGGTTAAGGATCTGAAGGAGGGCGGGATCGATGGACTCTGGGTTCTGACACATAACTAAAAATGTCGTCAGCGTATAAGCTAATTTTTATGATCAACAGAATAAATTGAAATTCCCGATATGGAAGGGGATTTCGGAATTTGCTCCGCCAGTGGTTCCACACAGAGATCGTATATAAGTGGTGAAAGGGGACAACCTTGGCGGGTTCTATTGGTGATTGGAAATGTTTTGGAGAGGAATCCTGAGGCATAAACATTGGCAGTTGGTAAGTGTAAAAGACAAGAACTGCTTTTAAAAAGGGGCCATTGAAGCCGAATTTAGATAAGACTGCCTGTAGGTTTTGCCCAGTTGATTCTATCAAAAGGGTTTCTCTCCATCGAGAAGAAAGCAATATCATGGGGGTTTGTGTTTTAGAGGACCACTGAAGAATATCAATAATCCTTCTTGGTAGCTCTCTTGTCTGTCTTTCCCTTAACGAATCCAGTCTGGTCAGAGTGGACTAGGTGAGGGAGAATATCATTTAATCTTTGGGCGAGTATTTTGGAAAATAGTTTGATGTCATTATTAAGGAGTGAGATGGGCCTGTAATTAGAGACGATGTCTGCAGGCTTACCTGGTTTAGGGATGGTAGAAATAGTTGCTGTTAAAAGTTCTGGAAGGGGGGCACCAGAAGTCATAATAGACTCAAATGTATCTTTTAAGTAGGGAGTTAAAAGGTCGGTGAAAAGTTTATAGTACTCATTAGTAAAGCCATCTGGGCCGGGAGATTTGTTTAGCTTGGATTTGGAGATCGTCCGTTTAATTTCCAGTTCCGTGATCGGGGCATTCAGAAATTCTAGTTGGGCAGTGGATACAGTGGGGAGGGAGGTTGAGTTTAAAAATTTATTTATGTCCTCATTAGTAACTAGGGGAGTGGATGGGTCTTGTTTGAGATTATAAAGTGTTTGGTAATAATCAGCAACAGCATCCGCTATTTTTTGAGGATCATAGATTTTACCTTTGGAAGGGCAGGTAAGATACACAGTTTTTTGATCTGGTTTGCAGCTTTTTCACTCTTCGAGCTAATAGTTTCCCTGGTCGATCACCTTGCAGGTAGAAATTCAGCTCTAACCTAGCAAGATAATATTCATACTTTTGAAAGAGCATTATCCGCAGTTTATATTTCAAGGTAGTTAATTTAGTTTTCAGTAGCGGGTCAGGAGCGATTTTAAGTTGGGCATCTAGGGATTTGATATCCTCTAATGTGTCATTAAGCTCCTTCTCCCTTTTGCATTTTTCCTTCGAGGCCATTCTTCTACATACACCTCGCATGAAGGCTTGTTGGGCGCACGTTAGTAGTTGTGGGTTGGGGACCGAGTCAGAGTTAATATCAAAAAATTCCTTCATGGCCTTTCTTAAATCAGATACTAAATGAGGAGATTTTAATAGGAAGTTATTAAGCCTCCAGGGAGAAAAGGGAGAGGGGGATAGTCTATTCCTGAGGGTGAGGAATATTGGCGCATGGTCAGACCATGTGGCACAGCCTATAGCAGCGGGGTTCTACATTGATTAGAGTTGCTTTATCAACCAGAAAGAAATCCAATCTGGAGTGTGAGAGCTTAGCTGCCGAGAAGTATGTGTAGTCTAATTCTGTCGTGTGGGAGTATCTCCAAGGATCGTGAAGATCTTCCTCTAGCAGAAAAAATTTCAAGTCTGGTGATTTAAACCCAAGTTCCCCGGGAACGATCGACTTAATTGTCAACAAATACATTGAAATCCCCACATGAAAATTTAAATAACCTTTAGCCGTTTCTTTGGCTCTGGCAACTGTTTTGGAGATAAAGGATTTAAATGGTTCTGATTAGGAGCATAAACAGCTACTATTGTAAATAGAACGGAGTCAAGGGAGCATTGCAGAATAATGTACCGCCTTTGGGTCAATTTCTGAGTTTAATAGCGTAAATGCCACAGTGTTTTTAACGAATTTTAGCTACACCGGCCGTTTTTGTCTCTGAACAGGAGAAGCAGGAATTTCCGAAAACTTCCTGTGTCTGAGACGAAGGTATCAGCTGATTTCAGATGCGTCTCCTGCACACATATCACATCTGCTCCTGGCCGAACTGCATCCCTCCAAAAGAGTGACCTCTTAAAGGGGGAGTTAAGGCCATTGGCATTAATTGAGAGGAATTTAATTCCCATAGTGGAGATTATAGGTAGCTAGTTTGGCCGTAAATTTAAAATTCCCTGTAAACACAAGAAGCATTATATATGCAATACAATCATAAGTACAATAGGTAGACATGGCATCAACCCAACAGAGGTTGAGTAAAACGAAATATTTGAAAACCAACCAATGTAAACATGATCTAAACAAAGGATTATTCCCACTGGAATGGGAACACGTGTACATGTTTAAATATATTAAAGGTCAATACAGAGATCTCTCCCAAGATCTATTCATACCCAGGACTGGATCCAAAACAAGGGGGCATCCTTTACGCCAAGAGGGAAGAATGTTTGTACATAAAGAGAGAAAGGGATTCTTTACTGTAAGCCCCGGTTCACACGGCTTATTCAAGCCGGAATTGCGAGCCGGATTGTGCTCGCAATTCCAGCTTGAATAAGGGGCGGGGGCGTGGCCCGCCTGCTCCATAGACTTACAGTATCCACGGCGCGTATTGCGCCTGGATAATGTGCATGTCAGTGTCTCCCCTTCCGCCGGATTCGCCGAGCGGGGAGGAGCGACGGAATCCACTGTTCTCTATGAGAACTGTGGATTACCGTTCTTACTGCGACGGATTGGCGCCGTACTGCAGCGCAAATCCGGCGCGGAGTACGGCGCCAATCCGCGCCGAAATAAGCCGTGTGAACGACCCCTAAGAGCAGTGAGACTGTGGAACTCTCTGCCAGGGAAACTTGTCATGGTGAATTCAATAACAGAGTTCAAAAGGAGTCTGGATACATTTCTAGATTGCAATAATATATCAAGTTATAGTGACTAGGATTCTGGAGAAGGGTAATTTATCTAGGGATTTATTCTATTGCCAGATTGAAGTCAGGAAGGAATTTATCCCTAAAATGAGGACAATACGTCTCTACCTCGGGGTTTTTTTTTTCCTTACGCTGGATCAACGTTGTGGGACAATAGGCTGAACTAGATAAATATCTTTCTTACAAACTATGTAACTATATGTTCATTTTATTGGGGTGGGGGTGGGGGTTATTCCAATTTAGATTTGCTTTTAGGAGAGGAAAGTGTGGGCTAATGGCAAAGCCATCAGAGAGCTTTCTGATATAATGAGGACAGAATGGTATTGAGCAACTTGCATTGTATTGTGTTCATATAAGCTAACTGCAGAAGAGTAGACAATATTGACTGAAAAATAGCTGCAAATCTGTTTTATATCTAAAACACAATAAAAGCTAGGGTCAAATATGTCCATAGTCTTAAAGGGAATGTATCGCTCCATCAGTTTGGCTGTTTTCTTGAAGCTTGATTCTCTCATTTCCTGAAATCCAGGGGCGTTTTTTCACCTACCAGCTCGGTGTTTCTTAACTGAAGGGAGATGACATCATCCCCCCTTCACTGTTCATGCTCGCTCCTGAGTCAGTGTGTTCCCCCCCCCTCTCTCTGAGTCCACATGTCACTGTGTCCTCTCCCTATGCAGTCTTATTTTGTAAGAGCTGTTTACATACCACATGCCTGCATTCAGTCTAGACAGTCTTCTATGAACTCAGAGCACTGACCTCTTCTCCTCTCACAGCTGCAGGTTTGTTACAGTTGAATCCAGTCTTCTACGAACTCATCCAGAGCAGCACAGATCACACCGCTATGTTTACACACAGGAGCATTTAGGCACGAGGCACAATTCTGCTGTTTTCTGATTGTAGAAACAGCTACAGTGTTAGTGTGTTTCTTCTGGCTGTGCAGAGTGAAATGCTCCCGGCCCCTTATTCTGAGTGAGAGAGGCAGGAATGCATGCTCCCTTGAATACGACTGGAAGCCAGACAGAATGTAAATTAGTAGAGCTGTCAGCCAATGACATGAAAGCAGGAGGAATCCGACCAGCACTGAGGAACTGCATTTACAGAAACAGAAGATAAGGGATCCTGTGAAAACTAGACAGCTTTGCTAATGCATCCAATTGCAGAGTTGCTTGTTTCACTATCCCCTTATTCTGAAGACCATTTCATGAAATGATACAACCTCTTTAAAGATTTAGATTCTGGAAAATGAAGTAGTGGAAAATAATACACTAGTTATTTTTGTTCACCCAATATTGAACCTCTTGAGTCGGGATGACCATTGTATGGTGAAACCATAACTCTATGGAAAATTGATAATTGGTTCTAAAGCCTTTAAATATAACCCAACATAATTCAACATGAATATTAATGAAAATTAATCAGGTAATTAAAACAAATAAAACAACTCATTAGATATAACAGCCAGAAAGAGCTGCAGCAAGCTGGAAAAGACTTTAGACCACATGCAGACTAGACAGTTGTACTTCTCAGTAGGTTAGTGTAGCATTCATTAGTAGATATGAAAGTGTCTCACAGCATTTTATAAATGTGTCCTGTTCTGAGACAAAAACAGGGGTTAAAATATGCCCCAAAAAGTGTCTGAGACAAATTTTGTCTCAGCCTCGCCACTTTGGAAATGGCATGGACTAGTACTCCATTTTTGACACACGTTTTGTCGAGACACATTTATAAATGTTTCTAATCTTATAAATATGGCATGACACGCTCCCTAAGAATTGCCATGGACAAAACTGTTAAGGAATACAGACATATTTTATAAATATGTTGGACAAGGTCCACAACAGATTTTTTGATGCATATCACACCAGAAAATTGGCGCAGCCTGTTGCATACATGTCCCAAAATGTAACAGAACGTACCCTAAACTGGTGCCCAAAGAGTTGCTCATCCTGAAACAAGTTAAGGGCAGTACAGGATATGTAAAGTACAGAAACTACTAAGAGAAGATTGACGGCAGGGGGGGTTTCCCCCAAGTACAGCAAAAAAAATGCGGCTCTTGGCAGAAAAAAAAAAAAAAAAAAAAAAAAAAAAAAAAAAAAAAAAAAAAAAAAAAAAAAAAAAAATCACAGTTCCACACATCAACAATGTCTATATACACATTTGCCTCGTGTTTGAGAGAGGAGAAATAGGAGAAAGAAAAGGAGGAAAGGCGCTTCTGGTGTAGTGTATTGAGGTACTCCCAGTTAACAGTTGTGCAGTTTAAATATGGCACTCACCTTCATAGCTGGTGTGTGAACAAAACACAACTCTTTAAACAATTTTAATAAATACAGCATGTTGCAACCTCACTCGAGACATCCCATCCAAAGGTGACAGGTAAGAGAAGAAACAATTAATACATGTGGACTGAATCAAACAACCCTCAACCTGGTGGAGTGAACATGGCGCTTACCCAGATGAGAAAACAAGTACCTATGATTGTGATTAGCAATCGTTTATTAACAATTATACAATATTCCACAAATTACTGTTGTTATGGAATATGTTATCATTTTTTATTAAAACCGATTCCCAATCACAATCTCGGATGTTTGTTCTTCTAACTGCGTAAGTGCCAAGTTTGCTCCACTAGATGAAGTTTTTCAAATTGTTTGAGTCAATCCAGACATCAGATCAGCAGTGTCTGTGAAGTTGTATGTTGAATCTGATTTCAAGACACAATGTCCCAGGAAAGACCATTGTCTGGTAAAAATATTATATACTGAGGCCAATGTAACTTGAGAGATCACTGTAGTTATAGATAGATAATGCTCAAAAAAATTGGGGGAATGTTATGTCACACAGTGATACACCATGTGGATCATGTTCAAATAGATACGTTATAGACTATGATATTAAGGACTCATGAACAGAGCAGAAATGTGAATGTAGAGTAGCACAACATCTGTCAGAAAGCAATGTTTAAGCAGGATGTTGTAGGGTCCAAAACCCTTTTGGGGCCCTTTTTGTTTAAACATTTTTGGCTTGGGTTACATAGATTTTCACGACAATTGTAACTGGGCTGTATTTTTACAGAGAAAAAAAATTATTCCCGTCAATAATTTTGATATTCCCATAGATCAGTCCCTCTCCTCAGGCCCCGTCACTTACAATGAATGTCAGCTCTGACAAATTTTCTTTTTCAAAAGTGCTTACCTACGAATGACAGGGTAATACCTTATAAATAACAAAAACCCAAAAAATACCCCTTCAGGAGCAAATATACCGAGAACATTGTTACTAAAAAAAAAAAACTAAATAAACCAAGAACCAAAATTATTCTACTTAAGGATAAATAACCCTGCCAGCCATGCCCAAACGCGACCACCACATTACTATCAGTTGTAAACACTCTGAAAACTTTATTAACGCCATACATGACCAGTAGTGGTAGAAACTAGTTTATTTTGGCGCACTGAGAACTAAATGATTACACTGAAGTTACATTTAGTGCCTACAGGAACTTTTTCTAATTGGAGCGTTCACTTTCCCTTCTCTTCTCCACCCGGGCCCCCAGCCCCAATGTTTCTCCCCCACGACTTTCTGCGAATTTACCACACCTACCTCCCTTTTCCAGCACCTTAACCTACCTACGGGGGGGTTCATATAACCCCCTTTACTAAGGGGGGTTATACAGGAAAGCAGGTGATGCCCTACCCCCACAAACGGGGCTTTCCAGATGAAAACCCCGGGTGCCTGCATTGGGAAGAGGGAAAGGTCAACCATCATTCCTTTATAGGCGCCCAGTAGGTAGGTTTATAGACCCCCTCCCATTAGGTAGGTAAATAGTCCCCCTCATGGGTAGTTATAATTTTTATATCCCCCCAGTAGGAAGAATAAAGGTAAGGGGGCCCCAATACTTAAATAATAAGTATAGGCTCCCAATAGGTAATAAAAAAATTGGGTCCCCGTCTGTAGACAGGTAATAGGGCCCCCAGCATATATAGATTAATAGAGCCCCCAGCAGATATTGGCAGGAATATGGCCCCCCAGCAAATACAGGCAGGTAATAGAGCCCGAGTAGATTTAGGTAGGTAATAGCGCCCCCAACAGATATAGGTAGGTAACATGGCATATTAAAAATAAAAAATAATAGGACTCATCTTTCCCCCGCTCCCTGAAGCTCCCGCTGGTCGTCCTCTTCCCGACACAGGCGGCATGACGTCATCATGCCGCGCAGGTAGCGTGATGACATTCTCACGCCGCCTGTGGTGGATACTCCGTAGGGCCCAAAGCTTTCGGCTTACCAGAGTACTCTGCGAGGCAAGGAGCGCTCGTTCTCTGCTTCGCTGAAGCTTTCAATTTTATGTGTGCCCCAAATAAAACTGGCTAGCGACGCCCCTGCTTGTAGGGGAGAATACCTCTATACATAGGACAACAGAGCAATTCTTTTCCATCAGATTTGTACAGAATCCCACAGAAGTAAACCTCTAAAAGCTTCTTTATGACATTGAGCCCTAAACTTAACTATTTCCTATTATTTTAATAAACATACTATATAAGTAATAACTCCATCAATTATTCATCTATATGTATTTTTTCTCCAATAACTATACCATTTTTTTTTAACCAGACAAGACAATCTCTAGACTGTCATTGCATTAGATAAGTGTCAGTGCTCGGCTGGATATTGCATATCACACTTCTGCATGACTAATTTTTGTTTTAGCTCATAAAATAAACAGTGGTGTCTCCTGTGGACCTAACACTAAGAACTTTACATATGACAAGCCTGCAGCTTTCATAAAAGGCTATCTCTCTTGCTTGTCGCCTGCACAGTTTGTGGTTTGGTATTGCTGGCAGAAAGATTCAGGATATTAGGTAATTCCTCTGAGAAATGACAGTAGTAAACAAATGAGATTTCCATTAAATACAAAGTGAGGTTGATGTGATGGTTCAGAAAACACTTGGGTGTCAGAGAATAAAATGTATATCTAATGTATCATTGATAAGGGGAGGGCACCAGAACTGTCTGCTAGCTTTCTTGCATAGATGAATGTCTTCACATAATATGTGGACCCCATTGGGAAAGCTTTATCCTCTAACAATAATCACAAAAACACACAGCAAATTAGTAAACCAATTAAACAGAGGTAACATGGATTTTAAAATCTCAATAAGAAGCTCCATATTCTGTAATAAGAAGGTCCAATGGGTCACAGTCACTTAATTTTGTCTTAAATGGATACTTAGTTCTGTAAATGTATTTTACAACCTACTTGCAGAGAACTATATTTAATTTCTTTAGGAGTGTATGACCTTCAGTTTCATTATAAACAAGACATTGCCAAATTAATGATACATTGAAAAAGGATTGGAGTACATTCTCCAATGAATAATGACTTTAAATTGCATTTAAATACAAGGTCAAAATACAGTTCTGTCCTTGGATTATTCTTGTATTTTCATTGAGAAACTTTATTTACATCCAGGATGTATTCTTTGTGCTTTTCTTTAGTCCACATAGGTTCAGTTGGTGACACCTTGTCCTCCCTGCTGGTCTCCTTTGGCCTCTAACAGCCACAACTCTCCTACGAAATAAGTGCAATGAAGGATTCATTTGTAAGAGTTTCCATTTTGAGTTCTCCCGAGCAGTATATTGGACCTCAAATGATGGGTTGTCTGACTGTTTACATTTCTGTAAGATAAATTCAAAATGGTGGAAAAAAATAAAAGAAGCCTAACTAATCTTACTCATAACCCACCACTCCCGTTTTGCTTCATCCTGGGTGCAGCTGGTCTCTGTACTACCTTGTCTCTCACAACATGGACACATGACCACTGAAGTCAATTACTGGCTGTAGCAAAACACTCAGGGGGACCCAAGAAGTGACAAATCAGGGAATAATTATTTTTCACTCTGGGCCTGTGTGAGTACAATGTATATATATTCACTTTCCTGTGGTCCTCTGCTCTGCTTTTTTTTAATTGAGGCATCAGGAGATTAATTCTTTAGATAACCCAGACAACTACTTTATTCCTCTCGCCTGGAATAATACCATACTTTGGGGTATATTATGATCACTGCAAGAGGGATTGATAAACTCTTTGGGTTACATGTACGTATGGGGCTACGGCAGTATTTTGGTGTCCTTTCAGCCCAAAAACTGTTGCAGCCCTGTTCTTTAGATGTATGAGCAGGCTCACTCCAAAATTAGGTGCACTATCAGGCGCCCACGGCACTTTGTAATGCGCCTGAGATCGGTGGATGTTCTGGAAGCGTGTTGCACCACAACCGTATGAGTCTACTTATTTATGACGGGAGAACGGCAAAACTGGGTGCCCTGCTGCTGGAACAGGTAGACCAAGTTAAAAATTATTTACCTGAGCCTAATTTGTTGTTTTGGAACTATAAAGCGCCTAATCTATGACCTGCAGTAGAACAGGTTAATAAATTCAGCCGCATTCTACACTACTAATGCGCACACAAAAAATGTCGTCAGGGCGCCAAAATACATACATGTCACCCTTTGTTTTTGTTTTTGCAAGGGGCTCTGAAATAGATTTTGCAACACACATGGATTTTTCTATCATGCAAGCCAGAAAACTACCGGAGATGTTATGGGTTCCTAAGTTTAATGCTATAAGTTATTAAGTTTAGATACATATTACATTTACATTACATGCACAGTGGCTGTCCTATTCCTCCAGTGGGCTTAAATTATTCATTAGTTTCCTGTCAAAAGAAATAATTTACAAATGTATTTACCCTGAACAGTTCAGATAGTGGTACTGCTGATCCTCCAAAAGGGAATAGGAGCATTGCAAGACACTGGTGGTGATGCATGTAAATGTTAATTACTTGATATAATACAGACCATTCCAAAAAATCATTAAGCATACAGTACATGCCAGAGATCATTACTTACCTGTCATTTCTTTTCATAAAATTCAAAATTATATAAGATCAATATTAATGATAGATAAATCTTGTTTTAATACATTAACATTATTTTTTTATATTGAACAGCTAGAACTGAATAATTAAAGAAGGCCTGGTTTATCTCTTTCCAGGGCCATGACTAGGAGTATGTGAAGTAGGCAGCTGCCTAAAATGCTGGGCAGAATTTATAAATTATAAAAATTGCTGTAAGTTCCATAAAATTCAGGTAGGTGGGGCTGACTGTTAGGATACTCAATTATCATGAGACCAGGCATGCCTTGTTTCCTTTCCATGTGCATAACTTTGCATTTATCCGTGTTAAACCTAATCTTCCACTTCTCTGCCCAGGCCTCCAACTGATCCAGCTCCCCTTGTCATAGAACATTATCCTCTATTGTGTTGATTACTTTACACAGTTTAGCATTATCTACAAATAATTATATTTTACCATGAAATCCTTCTGTAAAGGCATTAATAGATATATTAAATAGAAGAGGGCCCAATACTGACCCATGTTGTACCACACTAGTAATAGGTATCCAGTCCGAGTATGTACCATTAATCACCACCCTTTGTTTTCTATCACTAAGCCAGTTACTTACCCACTTAAAAACTTTTTTTCCCCGAGTCCATGTATTCTCATTTTACTTACCGTGGCACAGTATCAGATGCTTTAGTAAATTCCAGATATATGATGTCCAGTGCCTCACCCCGATCCAGTCTAGAACTAACCTCCTTATAGAATCCGATGAGATTAGTTTGACACGACCAATCCTTCATAAACCCATGCTGGAACGGAGTTATACATTTTTTTTTTTTAGTCAGATACTCTAGCATAGCATCTTATCTACAACAGAGGGTAAACTTGCCGGCCTATAGTTTCCAAGATCACTTTTTGACCCCTTTTTGAATATTGGCAACATATTCTATGCCCCAATCCTTTGGGATATACCACATTACTATAGATGTCCATAAATATAAAAAATTAGGGTCGGTGTATTACACAACTTAATTTCCTTAGGACACAGTGGTGTATACTTTCAGTCTATACCTTTGTCTATTTTAATCTTAAAGTGGAACTACACTTCTTCCTGGGCTAGGCAGGAAAAATTTAAGGTGGAGTTTACCTCATCCCTCTGCACACCAACAGCAATGGAATTTTTCTCTGTAAATACGATGGAGAAAAAATTGTTACATGGATTTGCTTTCTCCTCATCACCCTCTATTGTATGTTCCTTGCTACTTTCAAAGGGTCAACAGTTTCAGTTTTAATCTTTCTACTATTTTTATAGTTACAAAAAAGGTTTTAGGGTTTGTGTTACTCTTGTTGGCAATATATCTTTCTGCCTCCAGCTTTGCTGTCTTTATAATTTTTACAGTTTTTATTTTTTTCCTTATAGCTTTTTAGTACCTCTTCACTGCCCCCCTGTTTCAGTAGCTTAAACACTTTCTTTTTATTAATTGTCTCTTTTACATCTTTGTTTATCAACATTGTTTTTATCCTGTTTTGAATCATTTTATTTCCATAAGGTATGTACCTCTCACAGGGAATATTTAAGATGTTTTTAAAAAATCTCCCATTTAGTATCTGTACTGTCCTGGAATATTCTTCCAGCACAGTTAATACAAAATGAATGAAAATACAATGTTGTAATATGATAAGAGGGTCACCCAAAACTAATGCCTTCTGTCTTTGTTGGCCCACAACATTAGAAGTGGATGTTGTCAGTATTGTAGTAGAGTTTTAATCTATCAGCCAACATCCATAAATTTTGTTGCCATGCGACAGATAGCAGCAGAGGGGCAGTCTGACAAAATGGCATCTGATTTGAAAGTGCATTTAACCACTTTCCGCTACAGACAGTTTTGGCCTTCCTGACAGAGCCTCATTTTTTAAATCTGCCATATGTCACTTAGTGCGAAATGTATGAAAGGGTTTTTAACCCTTTTTCTGGCGTACAATGCACCTAACTGAGCAGTCTACGATGTCTAATGACTGCGCCTAACATGAAGGGGTGTTCTGGTGGCGTTATATATTAGACCTATATATGAATGTGGTACCGCAAAACTAGGCGCATTACTGCTCCGACAGACAGGCCTATCTCAATCTAAGCCTGAGGAGTCGAAGTGAAGCTAGATTATCTATGAGGGGCAAAAATGTCCAATATTTCTCAACTTACACCACTACAATACTAAAAAGTAATTTATTATAATTATCAAACTATATACAATTAAATAATTTAAATTTAATGAAAAATATATTATATTAATTAATATGAAATATATAATATCCCAAAAATATAAATATCTCCTATAAAATGTATTTAAAATTAGTATAATCTAAAACAAATTTTATATTAAAAACCCATTATGTTGTTCAGATTTTTATATTTAACATTTTTACTACATTAAATTTTAAATTTATTTTGGCTGCTCTCACCCTTTATTCTGCATATAGCAAGAGTCAGCACAGCACAGGTATTGCTGTGACCTGTGGTCCACCAAGCCTGATCAGTACCATAATTTCTATTGACTGACATGCTACTCTAAAGACTTCTCTTATTTCAAGCCTATCTATAACCTTAATACATGTTATGCGCCTAATTTTCGTAATGCGCCTAACACAAAGGCGAGGCGTGTTAAACTTTACACACTATTTATGAACACACAAAAACCCCTTTCATACATCAGGCGCATTATACACTAAAAATAAGGCTCGACTATTCACTTTGACGTGCCTTCTTTCTTACATGTCGCTCTTAATGTGAGAATAACTTTTAGACACTTTTACCTCTCCAGGTGATTCAGAGAATGTTTTCTCGTGACACATTGTGCTTTAAGTTAGTAAGAAATTTTGGTCCAAAAAGTCCTTGTTTATTTGTGAAAAATATCAAAGCATTGTGAAAAAATTTTTCAAACTTCAAAAATTTCTGCGTGTAAGACAATAGTTATTCCACTCAAAATATCTATAACTAGCATCTACCATATGTCTACTGTAGGTTGGCATAATTTTTTAAAATGTCTTTTTATGACATTAGGGGGGCTTAGAAATTTATTATTCAAGAAAATTTGCAATATACATTTTTTTAGAGACCAGTCCAGTTCTGATATGGCTTTGATTGGCCTGTATATTAGATACCCCCATAAATGACTCCATCTAAGAAACTACACACTTTAAAGTATTCAAAACAGCATTTAGGAGGTTTACTAGCACATTAGGTGTTTCACAGGAATTAAAGCAATGTGGAGGTGAGATTTCAAAATTTCACTTTTTGCAGATTTTCAATTTTTATCTATTATTTACAAGAACACGGTACATGTGACACATGTGACACATGTGACATGTGACACTACAAAAATGCTCGTCCATGCCCTTGTCATCTCCCGCCTAGACTACTGCAACATCCTTCTCAGTGGCCTCCCAGCTAGCACCCTCGCTCCCCTCCAATCCATCCTTAACTCTGCTGCCCGTCTTATCATCCTCTCTCCTCGCTACTCCTCTGCCTCTCCCTCTGCCAATACCTTCACTGGCTTCCCATTGCCCAACGAATTCACTTCAAGCTACTAACCATGACCTACAAGTCTCTCCATAACCTCTCCCCTCCATACATCTCTGCCCTAACTTCCAAATATCTCCCCTCACGCACTCTCCGCTCCTCACAGGACCTTCTCCTCTGCTCTCCCTTATCAGCTCCTCACACAAACCGTCTCAATCTTCTCCCGTGCTTCACCCACACTCTTGGAACTCACTGCCCCAACACATCAGACTCTCTTCTCCACTCTCGCCAGCTTCAAAGCAACCTGAAAAACCCAATCTCTTCAGGCTTGCCTATAACCTTCACTATAACTTGTCACTACTTCCTCCACAGACATGTCTGCCCATCACCTCCTGTCTCTTTACCATCCTTGTAGATTGTAATAGCCCTCGCGGGTAGGGTCCTCTCTCCCTCTGTCGTGCCAATTGTCATTAGCACTGTACTCGTTTGACGTATGTACTGTATGTAACCCCTCGAATGTACAGCGCCCTGGAATCAATGGCGCTTTAAAATAAATAATAATAATAATAATAATAATGTGACCAGGGAAATGCAACTTAATATTAATTCCCCAGATTCTGCCATTTTCAGAGATATTCCATATATGTCCTTAGTGCATTATTTGTCTCAACAACAAACCTCAGGGTAGGCGGAGCCCCTGTTGGACTTTGGGGTCTCATTTTCATTACGATTTTATTTAGGCGCCATTTCAGGTTTGCTAAAACTTAATAAACACCCCTAAAAAGACCCATATTGGAAACTACACCCCGTAAGGAATATATCCAGGGGTGTTGTGAGTATATTGACCTCACGGGTGTTTCACACATTTTGTTAGCGCTAGGCTGTGAAAATTAAAACAATATTTTTTCTAACAGTCTGTAGTTTTAGCTGAAAATGTTTCATTTTTACAAAGAATCCTGGAAAAAAAGGCCCATGAAATTTTGTTACGCAATTTCTTCCAAGTTCGGCAATACCCTACATGTGGGTGTAAACTGCTGTTTGGGCGCATGACAGGGCGTATAAGGGAGGGAGCTCTATTTGGCTTTTGGAACACAGATTTGGTGGGTGTCATGTCACACTTGCAAAGCCCCCAAAGTAGCAGAACAGGTAAAACCTTCCAGAAGTTATCCCACTTTGGATTCAACATCTCTCATGGATCTCATCTAGGGGGTCTTCTACATTTTGGGTGCACAGGTGTTCCATAGTTTATTTTAGCATTGGGTCATGAAAATGGGGGGAAAAAACGCAGTTCCGCCATTGTTTTTTTGGGTTTCAATTTTACAGCGTTTGCCGTGTAGTATAAATGACAGAATAACTTTACTATGGGGGTCGGTACAATTGCAATGATATATATTTTATATAGTTTTTATGTTTTATTACTTTTACACAATAAATATGTCTATAAAAAATTGTGTTTTTATGTTGTCCTATTCTGACAGCCATAACTTTTTTATTTTTCTGTATACGGAGCTGATTATGGGCTTATATTTTTCGGGATGAGTTGACATTTTTATTGGTACCATTATGGGTTACCAATTATTTTTATTAAGGTTTTTGTGAGGTGTTTTGAACAATATATGTCACGGACGGAGATAGTGGATCCTCTGGACCGCCGCAAGCGATGGTGTAAGCAACGCCAGGGAGCGGAATCTAAGTAGGTCCCGGTTTTCACCAGAGCCCGCCGCAAAGCGGGATGGACTTGCTGCGGCGGGAGTCTACCAGGTCGCTACCCCTGACGTGACTTGCTTGCGGAGGCAGCCGAGGTGTAGCGTGGTGCAGAATCGTCAGGCAGGTTCATAGTCGGGGATAGGCAGGAGGTCAGGACAAGCAGCTATGGTTCGTGGTCGTGGGCAGGCAGAAGATCAGGGCAGAGAGCGTGGACGCGCGCGCCGGGGGACAGGAGCTGCAGCAGGAGCGCGGCCGGGTAAGTAGGAGGGGACCTGGCCGGCAGGGTGAGCGTGCCCGCCGCCTGACATGCGGGCGGCGGCGCCGCTCTTGTGGGGACCACGGGTGTGCCTGCGACCCAGGACGGGGGTCGCAGGCCCTCCCGTGACAGTACCCGCCCTTCGCCTCCCCCTCTTTCTGGCCTGAAGGAACCTCTGAATGATGTTACGGTCCAGAATATTGTCCTCAGGCTCCCAGGACCCTCTTGGGGCCCGAACCCATTCCAGTCAATGAGAAAAAAACGCTTCCCTCTGACCATCTTCATGTCTAGAATCTCCTTTACGGTAAAGACATCGGTGGCATCGGCCTCAGGAGTGGGAGGAGCAAGTACCCGAGAGAAGCAATTTAGGATGATTGGTTTTAGAAGAGAGACATGGAAGGAGTTCGGGACCCTCATAGTGGGAGGAAGGCGGAGCTTGTATGCCACTGGTTTAATGCACTTAAGCACCTCAAATGGACCCAGGAACCGGGGACCCAGCTTATAGCTGTGGACCTTGAAACGTATATATTTAGCCGACAACCACACCTTGTCACCCGGAGAGAAGATTGGCGGGGGTCTTCGCTTTTTGTCAGCTTGTGCCTTGGTGCGGGCGGAAGCCTGGAGTAGAGAATGGTGCGTCTGCTTCCAGATAGCTGTCTGGTCCTGGACCAGCTGCTCCACGGCAGGGACCTCAGAGGGCACCGAAAGGGGGAGGGGTGGGCGGGGATGTCGCCCGTAGACAATAAAGAAAGGAGCCGCTCCAGCAGACTCCGAGTCCAATGAGTTATAGGAAAACTCAGCCCAGGGCAACAAGCTGGACCAATCATCCTGGCGCGCGGAGACAAAGTGGCGCAGGTAGCAGCCTAGGGTCTGGTTAACTCTCTCTACCTGCCCATTGGACTGGGGGTGGTAGGCCGAAGAAAAGTCCAGTTTCACTTGTAGTTGGTTGCAGAGGGAGCGCCAGAATCTGGAGACAAATTGGACGGCCTGGTCCGACACTATGTGCCGCGGAAGCCCATGCAGCCGGAAAATATTTAGAAAAAATAGACTGGCAAGGCGAGGGGCTGAGGGTAGACCCGGCAGAGGAATAAAGTGAGACATTTTTGAAAACCGGTTAGTAACCACCCAGATCATGGTGTTACCAGAGGAAGGAGGGAGATCCGTGATAAAATCCATGGCCACATGGGTCCAAGGACAGCTGGGTATTGGTAGTGGAAGGAGCAAACCTGCCGGCTTGAGACGAGGGGAATTGTTTCGAGCACAGGAAGCGCAGGACTCCACAAACTCACGAACATCCTGGACTAGACCCGACCACCAGTAAAACCGAGAGATGAGGGAGCAGGACCTCTGCACTCCTGGGTGCCCCGCCATATAGGAGCAATGACCCCATGACAGTATCTTCTTCCAAAGAGCTGGGCGAACGTATGTCTTGCTGGGAGGAATGTGTTGTAGGTCTACAGGCACGGCAAAGATGAGCCGTTCTGGAGGGATAATGTGCCGTGGAGTGGACTCGTCCCCCGTCACATCCGAAGCACAGGAGAGAGCATCGGCCTTGACATTTCGTTCTGCAGGGCGAAAATGAATGAGAAAATTAAATCGGGAAAAGAAGAGGGACCAACGAGCCTGGCCTGGATTTAAGCGTTGAGCAGTATGGAGATATAACAGGTTTTTGTGGTCGGTATAAATGCTGACTGGGTGATAAGCCCCCTCCAAAAGATACCGCCACTCCTCCAGAGCCAGCTTGATGGCCAGTAACTCCCGGTCGCCGATAGAGTAATTCCTTTCTGCAGAGAAAAACTTTTAGAGAAAAAAACGCAAGTGAGGGTCTTGCCTTTGGGCCCTTTCTGGAAGAGTACGGCCCCGGCCCCTACCGAGGAGGCATTGACCTTGAAGAAAAATGGCTTCTCTGTATCTGGTCGGAAGAGCACAGGTGCAGAGGCGAAGACAGACTTTAACTTTGTGAAGGCTTCCTTTGCCGCTGGTGGCCAGAGCCTTGGGTTGGCGTTCTTTTTGTCAATGCCACTATGGGAGATACCAGCGAGGAGAAATGTGGTATAAATTGCCTGTAGTAGTTGGCGAACCCCAGGAATCTTTGTATGGCTCGGAGACCCACGGGGCGCGGCCACTGTAGGACGGCAGACAACTTATCGGGGTCCATCTGCAGGCCCCTGTCGGAAATGATGTAGCCGAGGAATGGTAGACTCTGCTGATGGAACAGGCACTTCTCGAGCTTGGCATAGAGGCGGTTGGCCCTTAGACGTCTGAGGACCTGTCGTACGTGAACTTGATGGGACTCAAGGTCGGGGGAGAACACCAGAATGTCGTCTAGGTAGACAACCACGCACGTGTACAGGAGGTCCCGGAAGATGTCATTGACAAATTCTTGAAAGACGGCCGGGGCATTGCAGAGCCCGAAGGGCATGACCAGGTACTCGAAGTGCCCGTCGCGGGTGTTGAAGGCGGTCTTCCATTCATCGCCCTCACGTATCCGTATGAGGTTATAAGCCCCTCGCAGGTCCAGTTTAGTAAAGATCTTGGCTCCTCGTAGCCGGTCAAAAAGCTCCGTGATCAGGGGCAGAGGATAGCGGTTCTTTACCGTGATCTTGTTGAGGCCTCGATAGTCTATGCAAGGACATAGGGTACCGTCCTTCTTAGCCACGAAGAAGAACTCGGCCACAGATGGAGAGGAGGACTTGTGAATGAACCCCTTCTGGAGATTCTCCTTGATATAGGTTGACATAGCCAAGGTCTCAGGTACCGACAGGGGGTAAACCCTGCCCCGTGGAAGAGACGTGCCGGGCAGAAGATCAATAGGACAGTCATATGGGCGATGGGGCGGCAATGTCTTAGCTTGCTTCTCGGAGAAGACGTCTGCAAAGGCTTGATATGGTGCTGGAAGGCCCATCAGAGGTTTAGACGACACAGGAAAAGCGGTAAGCACCAGGTGAGGTGCCACCAAACAGTGAGACTGACACTCTGAACCCCAACTCAAGACTTCGCCCATCTGCCAGTTGAGCACGGGAGCATGGCGCTGCAGCCACGGGAGACCAAGGAGAATGGACGAGGAAGAACGGGGTAGAACGTAAAACGCAAGTCTCTCCTTGTGCAGAACCCCTACTTGTAGGAACCGAGGCTCGGTGCGGAACCAAATGGGATCCTTGAGAATCTCTCCACTGACAGAGGAGATGAGTAAGGGCATCTCCAGGCGGATCACAGGGAGATTATGCTGGGACACCAGGGCAGCGTCCAAGAAATTTCCAGCTGACCCAGAGTCCAGGAAAGCAGCAACGTGGAACTGGGAGCCAAACCCAGTGCGGATGATCACAGGCATGGTCAGGCGAGGAGAGGGCTTGCTCTCACCTAGGTACCCCTCTCCTACGTACCCTAGGTGCGCCCGTTTCCCGGACGCTGAGGGCGCAGTGGGCAAGATCTGCAGAAATGGTCTGAACTGCCACAGTACAGACAAAGTTTCTATTCACGTCTTCTGGTTAGATCTGGCGCAGACAGGTGGGCTCTATCCACTTCCATGGCCTCCTCGGCAGCTGGCGGAGAGGGCAACTGTGGCGGTCTTTGAAATACTGGAGCCAGATGAGGGAGACGGCGGGGTCTAGCCTGCTCTCGTTCTTGCCAGAGTTCCTCCTGGCGTTCCGAGAAACGGATGTCAATCCGAGTGGCCAGGGAGATAAGGACACTCAAGGAAGATGGGAGGTCCCGGGCAGACAGGGCATCCTTGATGCGGCTGGAGAGGCCTTTCTTGAAGGTGGCAGTCAATGCCGCTTCATTCCAAGATAACTTGGAAGCCAAAATGCGGAAACATACGGCATAGTCGCCTACAGATGAGTCCCCTTGGCGCAGGTTTAGCAAGGCGGTCTCGGCAGAAGAAGCCCAGGCAGGTTCCTCGAAAACATTCCTGAACTCGGTGAGGAATGTAGCAAGATTGGCCGTGATCGGGTCGTCCCTGTTCCAGAGGGGGGTAGCCCAGGCCAGGGCTCTCCCGGAGAGAAGGCTGAGCACGAATGCCACCTTTGACCATTCGGTAGGAAATTGGTTGCCCATTAATTTGATATGCAGGGAGCATTGGGTGATAAAGCCCCTGCAGGCCTTGGAGTCCCCATCGAATTTGGACGGCATTGACAGACGGAGCCGTGGACCAGAGATCGGAATTGGAACCGAAGGAGCAGCGGGAGCCACGGGAGCGGGTTGCTGCTGATGAGTGGCCAGGAACTGTTGCATCATGGCGGAGAGTTGCTGGGCTTGCTGAGCGATCTGTTGTGACTGCTGAGCCACAATGGTGGTGAGGTCAGCGTCGGGCGGCAGAGGCACCTTGGCAGGATCCATGGCCGGATCTTACTGTCACGGACGGAGATAGTGGATCCTCTGGACCGCCGCAAGCGATGGCGTAAGCCACACCAGGGAGCGGAATCTAAGTAGGTCCCGGTTTTCACCAGAGCCCGCCGCAAAGCGGGATGGACTTGCTGCGGCGGGAGTCTACCAGGTCGCTACCCCTGACGTGACTTGCTTGCGGAGGCAGCCGAGGTGTAGCGTGGTGCAGAATCGTCAGGCAGGCTCGTAGTCGGGGACAGGCAGGAGGTCAGGACAGGCGGCTATGGTTCATGGTCGTTGGCAGGCCGAAGGTCAGGGCAGGCGGCAAGATGCGTGGTCGAGGAA
Source organism: Phyllomedusa bahiana (assembly GCA_025379985.1). Classification (NCBI taxonomy): domain Eukaryota; kingdom Metazoa; phylum Chordata; class Amphibia; order Anura; family Hylidae; genus Phyllomedusa; species Phyllomedusa bahiana. Next base: position 28,122 of record JAODAL010021776.1, read on the forward strand.
CGGAAGCAAATGGTACGGTACACGGTAAATCAGAGCAAGGCTTGGAACGCTTTCTCTATCGGCTAAATGGCACTAAATATCTGGCAACAAGACTCAGGAAGGGGCAGACTTAAATAAGGGCAGTGACCGGCAATACCCAATTACCGGTGCACTGGCCCTTTAAATTTCACAGAGCCAGCGCGCGCCCTAGAGAGCGGGGACGCGTGCGCCGGGGGACAGGAGCTGCAGCAGGAGCGCGGTTGGGTAAGTAGGAGGGGTCCCGGCAGACAGGGTGAGCGTGCCTACCGCCCGACTGGCGGGCGGCGGTGCCGCTCGTGCGGTTACCACGTGTGTGCCTGCGCCCGGGGAGGGGGGTCGCTGGCCGACCCGTGACAATATACATCACTCCTAGTGGTGTTTTTTTTTTTTTTTTTTTACAATGGTCACCATGCGGTATAAATAACATGATAGCTTTACTTAGCAGGTCGATACAATGACAAGGATATGCAATTTGTATTTTTTTTATGTTTTATTGCTTTTAAACAATAAAAACACTTTTATTCAAGAAGGAAAACACTTTTCGCATTGCCATAGTTTGAGAGCCATAACTTTTATATTCTTCTGTGTATGGAGCTGTGTAGGGGCTTGTTTTTTGTGGGATGAGTTGACGTTAGTATCATTTTTGGAGGCACAATTCTTTTTGATCGCTTTTACATCTGTTTTTTGTAAGGCAGGGTGAAGAAAATACTGCAATCCTAGCAGTGTTTATTTATTTTTAACAGCGCTCACCATGCAGTATCCATGACAAGTTAGTTTTACTTCTTGGGTCGAGACGATTACGGTGATACCCAGTTTATATAGTTTTTTTTTAATCAAAAAATAGAAAGAGCAAGTGGCACTCACCAATTCCGGACATTCAATTCTTTATTTCAAAATAACATTAATGCGGCAGAGGACAGACCAGACGGGTGGTGTGAAGACGCCAACAATTGTTTCGCGCGATGCCCAGAGGAAGTGCGGGATCTCGCAAAACAATTGTTGGAGTCTTCACACCACCCGTCTGGTCCGTCCTATGCCGCATTAATGTTATTTTGAAATAAAGAATTGAAAATCCGGAATTGGTGAGTGCCGCTTGCTCTTTCTATTTTTTGATTGGACTTTGCTTGCTTTACTATATGGCTAAGCACCGCCAATGGAGTTTGAGAAATGGAGGTTTCTTCAGTTAAATGTGATATATGGAGTTGTGGCTTGAAGGATTTAAAGTATATAGTAGAGGAAGATTTAACCCCTTGGTGCCCGACATTGTTCTTGTTCTATTGGAGTGTTTTGTTTTGTTTTTTATATAGAAGCACTTTGGTTTTTTTTTCTCAAAAGTGTTTTTAGTGTGTAAAACAATATTTATGCATCGCTATCTTCTAATAGCCATAACTTTTTCATTTTTTCTGTGTACACATCTGTGTGAGGGCTTATTTTATGTGCTGCGGGATGAACTAAAAGCGCAATTCTTTGATTGTTTTTTTTGTTTTTTTTAACAGCATTCATCATACGGGTTAATTAACATGACAGATTTATAGAGTAGGTCGTTATGCACGTAGCAATACCAAATATTGGAACTTTATTTATTTTTTATCTTTTTTGGGGCGATTGTCATTTGTAAAGGGGCAAAGGGCAGTGTATGTTTTTTTTTTTTTTTTTTTTGTGCTTTACTTTTTTAACTTTTTTTTTACTTGTTCACATTTTTTCACTTTTTCCCATAGGGGATTTGTATCAGCAATGTTCAGATTGCTGTTACAAGGCAGACTAGTACACAGGATTGCTCCTGTGTACTGGTCGCCATGGTGACTATCAATCACCATGCCCACAATGCATTGTGGGCATGGTGACGTCACCAGACAGCCCGGTTGCTTTTGTAAACCATCCAAGGCTGTCAGGTAAGGGACCCATAGCTAAGATCTCTGATACTACGACCATCGCAGGCAAGATCACTCCTCCTACCTGAAGCTTCATTATCGCGAGCATGATGTGTCGCGATAATAAAGGGTTAATCACCCGAGGCCGGAGCTCACTCCAGCCGCGGGTGATGCGGATTGAGGCCAGCAGTGGTCCCATGTTGCGATCGTGCGGGGCTCGCATGTAAGCCCGCACGATCGCCATGACATACTCATACGTCTATTTGTGGCAACGCACTTCCCGCTAGGGCATATGAGTACATCCAATGTCAGGAAGGGGTTATAGCTACTCTGGAAAAATGAAAGCTGAGCTCTGATTGGCTGCCACATCCAATAAAGACAATCTTACTGACCTTATTGACAGTTGGCGCATTGTATTTCATGTGTTTGTATTTTCAGTGCATTGTTTTATGTTTTATGTCCTTTTCCCAGCACAGCATGGTCTGTTCGTGCTCCCACAAGTAAACACTAAATAGGTTGATTACTGAGGACATCAGGTGCCATTCCAAGAAACCTAGAGATCTTTTGATCACTCTGTATACAAAAAGTCACGCTGTATATAGTTATTTGTTGTAATAATGCTTAAAGGAGATTCTTTTAACAGCATTCAGTTATTAGTCAAGTGACTTTCCATATCTTTTGCTTTTGTCTTTGAAAACGTATAAAATATCTAAGAGTCAAGTGAGAAACAGGCAATTTGTAGGGAATATTTTAGGTATTTTGAACAATTGGAAGCAGCATGCAAGAAAATAAAATCTTTCCCATTTTTGATCTTTTCCATTACTCACACTCCATTAGCCAGGTTTATAATAACTAATTGCTTCATGATGGGGCAAATGTGTCAGTAGGTGATACATTACATCTGAACTAAATAGGGGGCTATTTACTCCACCATTATACTTTACTTTTGTCCTTATATTATGTATCTAAAGAAATTGACCCAGTAATGGATCCATTTTATTGAACTTATTGCCAAGATCCTTGGTTTCGGGTTATGATTTCTCAGTTGATGTTTTATATTCCATTTTTATTGCCATTTATAAATCTTTTTCTACATGAAATATTGTACAGAGTTTTGGGTGACAGGGAACAGAAAAGCCATAGCACAGTGTCCAATGGTGGGCCATCAAGGTAAAAATTGCAATAGATAAGCTATAATTTTGAGGAAGATTATCAACACTGCAGCTATTTAATTTTGAAAAAAAGAATACTTAGGAATGACCTCTATGTTTAAATAGATTAGTAAAGAGTTTTGTACAAGGATCTATATAAACCCTGGATGGTAAGTATATGTCTATGTCGAGAATAAGTATTTAAAAAAATAGTGTAAACCCTTTTTTATGTACTGCTTCCAATTGTTGTCATATATGAAGATCCCCTAGCCTTTAAATGTATCTAGTAAAGTAGATAATAGCAAACAATAATACTTTACTATATCTCAAAACCACAGATACATTGTATAGCCCAATTAGGCTTAGCGCACGTTTCCCAAGTATTTTCTTAGAAGCATGCTCATCCTCTGCTGAGGTATATGGCAAAGTTCAAAGTCTCAATACATAATCATTAGCCTGGAAGAGTGAGGAAGCTGAGCTGTCTGTACACAGTGTGGACCACATGAGACGTTTCAAAGGTGAAACGTTTTTCTTCAAGACTGAGCATTTGTCTTTTACTTCAAGAACATTACGATTTTGGGGCTCTCTGCCACATAAAGTTGTCATAGATAATTAATTACAATATTTACAGCCAATGGGAAATTTTCCCCTAAGATGACGACAATTGGAATAGATTTGTAATGTGTAGTGACTGAGGGGGTTAGATTACGGTCATGGGTCCCAGCTGCCTATAGCATGATGGCTTTCTCCAAAACCTCATTCTTCTACCAAACCCTCAGCCATGAACACCACAGTGAAGAAGAGTCTAAGGCAGTAGATTGTAGTCTCCAATTTTCCTGTGGACACATTCTTGTATAAGCCCTCCACCTTGATGTTGGTGGAGGTGTCCTCGATGGTTATGCAGAGAGAAGACAGGAGGTGAGGTGAAGATGTAAGGCAGGAACTTTACTCATTATATTTCTTTGATACTTGCAGATGGTTAAATCTTCCAAAATAACGCTGCTACATAACTTTTACTTAGTACATGCACTCTCTGTATACTCTTTTGGAAGCCTAGAGCAGAATTATTATTATTATTGTTATTATTTATTTTAGAGCGCCATTGATTCCAGGGCGCTGTACATTCAAGGGGAGTTATATACATAACATATGTTGAACAAATACAATGGTGACGATAAATGACAACCGACACAGAGGAGGGAGAGGACCCTGCCCGTGAAGGCTTACAATCTACAAAGAAAGAAGGGAGAAACAGAAGGTGAGGGGCAGACATGTTTGTGGGGTGGTTACTGGTGGTGGGGTTATTATAGGTGATAAGCTATCCTGAAAAGATGGGTTTTCAGGTTGCTTTTGAAAGTTGAGGAGATTCTGATGTTTTGGGGTAATGCGTTCCAGAGAATGGGGGAAGCACGAGCGAAGTCTTGGAGATGATTATATGAAGAGCTGATGAGAGGAGATCAGAGAACAAGGTCCTGTGAGAGCGGAGATTGCGAGAGGGGAGGTATATGGAGATTAGAGCAGAGATGTATGGAGGGGAGAGGTTATGGAGAGCTTTGTAGGTCATGGTTAGTAACTTGAAATGGATTCACTAGGCAAAGGGTAGCCAGTGTAGGGATAGACAGGGGGAGAGGCAGAGGAGAAGCGAGGAGAGAGGTGGATGAGATGGGCAGCAGAGTTGAAGGAGAGCAAGAGTGCTCAATGGGAGGACACAGAGAATGGTGTTACCGTAGTCTAGGCGGGAGATGACAAGGGCATGGACTAATGTTTTTGTAGTGGCAAAGTTGAGGAATGGGTGGATGCGTGAGATATTTTTTATGTGCAGGCGGCAGGTGGAGGTGAGGGTTTGGATGTGTGGTTTGAAAGACAGAGAGGAGTCAAAGGTTATCCCAAGGCAGCGGACTTGTGGATCCGGTGAGAGTGTTGAGCCATTGACAGTGATAGAGAGATCAGGTGGAGGGATGGAGTGGGATGGTGGAAAGATGATGAATTCGGTTTTATCCACATTTAGTTTTAGGAGGCGGGAGGAGAAGGAGGAGGATATGGACCCGGGAGAGAAGAGAGTTAATATCAGGACCAGAGATGTAAAGTTGGGTGTCGTCCGCATAGAGGTGGTATTGAAAGCCGTGTGAAGCTATGAGTTGACTCAGGCCAAGAGGCCCTTTCTTTCTGAACAATATTGTCATAGGCTTGCAGTTTCATCTACATTGTACTCCCAATTATTACTTTCTTCCACAATTCACAGTGGTAGAGTGCTGATATTTTTGACCTAGAATTTTAGCAATGCGTTACAGGGCAGAGTCCCCAAAACAATATGATAATTGCCTAAAATCTGCTGAGCTAGACCAGAAGCCAGGTAGCACAATTGTTCGGGTGAGGCTCTTGAATATCCTTTTCCTAACTAACTTTCACTCACACAACTCACAAGACATCCACAGTACCCAGGCTTTGTCTCACCAGGTCCTTAAATGTCTATGTTTATCAGCTGATAGTGTAACCTTGAGGGTGCATTCACACGGATAATTGGGATGCTGATTCTTACACGGATTCAGCATGGAATCCAACTCAGAATCAGCGTCCAATCTGACTGTAATCCTCATCTTATTGTTTGCAATGCAAAATCTGCATCGTTGTTCACACAACTCAGATTTTTTTCAGCATGGATTTATTTTCAGCGTGAAAATATTCAGTGCTGGAAAAAAAACTGACGTCAATTCTTGAGGCAGATTCCTCGCTAAAAAAGCCTATAGGAAACAATGGAGAGTCTAAAATCAGCATATAAACCACATCACACAGAGTGTGGCGAGGATTGAACACAGATCTGATGCGGAACCACGCCTAAAATTTGCTTGATAGAATATTGTCTCAGTAAGGATTTGCATTTTCTGACAAGGATTTGATGACAATTTTAGAGTCAGTTTTTAAACATCTTAAAAAATGTCAGAAAATGCAAATTTCAGATAAAGATTCAACGCTGATTCAGCGCTGACATTTTCAGTGTCCAAACCAGCCATGTGAACGTATTCTGACTTAATCTTATTGAGGTGTGTAAGTCTTTTTAGACCCTGCTGGAGATGGACTTCCTGCAACTATGCCATAGCTGGCATAAGTGCAGTTAACACCTCCAAATGAGCTGCACAATAACTGACCTTAAGGGGTTATTCCCACTTCAGTGAATGCTGATGAACTTTTCTAATGTAGTGCAGTTATTATTTCTTTCCCTTTTACTCAGTCTTCAACTTTTTCCTGAATAAGGATTTCTGCTGCATTGCTATAGCTCCTGGCCACGGCTGTTTGCTGTGATAGGTGACCAGAAGCCATTCATCGCAATGTTGTGGCTGGGAATTAGTTAGCACATGCACGTATATTCCCAGTCCCAGACATTTCTGCCATTCCACTTGTATTAGAACTGCTCCTAGGTACTGTATGCATAGTAGCGCAGGAGCTGTTCACTGTCTTCCGAAGCTGGCTTTATCTGTTTGACAGCTTACATAGTTACTATAGTTACATAGTTACATAGTTTGTAGGGCCGAAAAAAGACAAGACGTCCATCCATTTCAGCCTATTTTGTTAAAGTGTTGATCCAGAGGATGGCAAATAACCCCCAAGGAGGTAGGAGCCAATTGTCCTCATTTTAGAGAAAAAATTCCTTCCCGACTCCAATCTGGCAATCGGAATAATCCCTGGATAAACAACCCTACTCCAGAATCCTAGCTACTATAACTTGTTATATTATTACACTCCAGAAATGCATCCAGACCGTTTTTGAACTCTGTTATTGAATTCACCATGACAAGTTCCTCTGGCAGAGAGTTCCACAGTCTCACCGCACTAACAGTAAAGAATCCTTTTCTATGTTTATGTAGAAACTTTCGTTCCTCAAGACGTAGAGGATGCCCCCTTGTTCTGGATACAATCCTGGGTATAAATAAATCTTGAGAGAGCTTGTTGCTCCCTACCATTACTGTACTGTGAAAACTTCTATGCAGGAGCTTTGTTCTCTGCCTTGGCATCAGGACGCTGCTTAATACTGTTACCATGGCAGTATCAGGAGTGTGCACATAGACAGAAAAAAGGAGGTGAGGTCAGTCAGTTGATACTGTGGTGTTCCACCCAGCCACTGCATGCTGAATCTGTCCGTTTTTTGAGCTCTGCAATGAACCATCAGACAAGAAACATGGGGGTCCATAAATGAATCCAGGGATGTTGTCAGCATAGATGTTCTTTATTAGATAGAACACATTAGCTATTAGCTAATCTGTAAGTGTTCAGAGCTGAAGCATTGGGTTGGGCCACGCCTCCTTTGCTGTGATTGGCTGCCTTATATTTAGTTCAGCCCTGGTCGCGACATGCCCCCTGTGTGGGACACACCCCCTGTATTGTGATTGGCTGTCTGCACTCTCTGTGCTAACTCTCCTCTGAGCTGTGTAAAAATGAAACTGAAACTTGCTGCCTCAGCTTTCTGTGGTGGCTGTGTCTGTGTAATAAAGGTTGCCTGAGCTCTCTATGCTTCTCTCCTAGTGACAGTTCTATGTGAAGGATCTGGGTAGGTACTGAGTCTCTAGCTGTTAGCTTCACTCTCCCCACCCATATAACACAGCCTAATACACTCTGCTCACCCTCTACCTCCTCCAGCAATACAGGTGTTCTGGTTACAAGGAGCTTGTGGTGACAGCTCTCCAGGCATGAGAACTGACCATTGCAGGAGGTCTGTAGAGCTGTGACATCCTCTCCTTTCCACTGCTCACACAGAATGATGATGATGACTAAGGCGGAAGCAGGGATGGGGTGTGATGATGTCACCAGTCTTCAGTGGGGGAACACCCACCTAAAGGGAGAAGAGACCTGCCCCTGAATTTGAAGCTGTAAGAGAGAAACAGCTAATGTCTGCGAAAAATCTGTGATGAGAAAACTCCTTTAAGCATTCACCCGACCTTAATAACCTGCAGAAGTAATCTAACTGGTTACTTAAGGAGACATGTATGAAGGAAGGCGCTTCGAAGTGAATTGTCGAGTCTCGTTTTCAGTGTATAATGTGCCTGAATGTATGAAAGTGGTTTTTGATAATAATCAGAAATTAGTTTTTATTATTGTACTGGAGTAAGTTGAGAAATAAGGGACATTTTTTGCCCTAATGGCAATTCTAGCTCCTTTGACTCCTCAGGCTCAGGCAGACCACATTAAAATAGGTCTGGCTGTCCGTGCAGTAATGTGCCTAGTTTTGCCGAACCACATTCATATATGTGTCTAATACTACGAGTGTGGTGCCACGCGCCCCCAAAATGCCCACTCATGTTAGGCGCATTAGAAAGTGTTTTACGATCAATGCACCTAATTTATTCATTAGGCGCATTAGACATCGCAGACTGCTCACTTTAGCGCATTTCACGCCAGAAAAGGGTGAAAAACCCAATCATACATGTCTCTCTTAGTGTTTAATAAAAATGATGTAAAAAAAAAAGTTTAAAAAAGCATACATAAAAACACTTTTTTATGTTCAAACAAAAGGAGAAAAATAATAAAACATTTTGCTGGTCATTAAGGCCTTTTCAGACCTGGTGCTTAAGGAGTTAAAAGAAACCAAGATCGAACTAACTAGCTTATTACAATAAGGTTTTATGTGTGTTATAGTTGTGTATATATATATATATATATATATATATATATCTATATATATATTATATATATATATATATTTATATATATATATAATATATATATATATACATATATGTATATATATCGGATGACACATGCTAACTCCTCACTGCAACCTTATTTGCGACTCTGCATAGGCTGTCAAAGATGACGTAATTTAACCATTTAAGTTCTGTCATAGTGAGATCACTTAGCAGAAATACATTTAAAGAGTACACTATTGCATACCTAGCACCAATATTAAATCTATAAAAAAAAAAATATATATATATATATATTTTTTTATATTTTTTTATATATATATATACATATATATATATATATATATATATATATATATTTAAATATATATATATATATATATATTATATATATATTATATTATATATATATATATAGTGGAGACAGCACTCCCTAGTATAATACTGTATTAAACAAGATAGTATATACTGTAGAATATATACTACTAACCTCTGTGTTCGCAAAATCCGGGCACAACACTTTTAGGCGCAAAACAACAATTTTTTGGGAACTGTTGAATAATCCAATGTCCGTTTCAGGGTGTCGGTGGTAGTTTTTCTCCTCCTGGGAACTAGAACTGATGAAGTGTCCCCTTGTTGACACGAAACACGTCTTCCTTTGTGTGAAATAAAAAAGCTTTCTTTAGCACAATAGTATGGTCGTACGATGCATTTTTTGGGTCGGAACAAGGCAAGGTCAGAAAAGATCTACCTATTGTGCAAAAACCTAAATATTAAGCCTATGGTAGTATTTGTCACGAGTGGTCCTGCAGCCCGCAAGGGGGGCTGCGGGCGCAACTGTGTCCCCCCTATGCCCCCTGCACCAGGAACGAGTGGCGCCGCGGTGCGCATGTCGGGCCGCGGACGAACTCGCCTCCTTGTAAGTCAGTACTCACCCGGCCAGCGCGCCGTAATGCGTTGATTGCGCAGCTGCGCACTGGTCCCGTTATTAGTGGCTACCTGCTCCGCGTACTTCCTGCCGGATTTAATGCGTGCCCGTAGCCTTTAGAGCAAGTGTTTCCTGAGTGCGTCCTAGTATAGTGGTACCGCCCCCCCCCCGGCATTTCCTCGGGTTTATTGTCCCCTAGTTTGGGAAAAAGTGTTTCCTGAGTGCGTCCTAGTGTCTTCCTTGTGCTGACCCTTCGCCTACGTCTCTTGACCATGAACCTTTGCCGTCTGCCCTGACCTGTTTGCCCATCCATGACTACGAGTTTGGTGTTACGATTTGGTACCTCGCTGCACCTCGGCTGCCACCGCAAGCTAGTCGCGTTAGGGGTAGCGACCTGGTAGGACTCCCGCCGTAGCAAGTCCATCCTGCTTTGCGGTGGGCTCTGGTGAAAACCGGGACCTACTTAGACTCCGCTCCCTGACGCGGCTGTTACCACCGCCTGCGGTGGTCCAGAGGATCCACTACTCCAGCCGTTACAGTTAGATCCGGCAATAGATCCTGCCAAGGTGCCTCTGCCGAGTATTGCGGATCTCACATCTGTTGTCGCCCAGCAGTTGCAGCAGATTGCACAACAGGCTCAGCAATTGGACCAGCTGTCTGACATGGTGCGGCAGCTTCTCTCATTTCAGCAGCAGCCGGCACCTCCGCCCGTGGTTCCTCCTACGCCTTCTACCCCGTTGGCTACTGTGGGACCCAAGCTTCGGCTGCCTCTACCATCCAAGTTTGACGGGGAGCCGAAACTCTGCAGGGGTTTCATCACCCAGTGCTCCATGCACATTAAGCTTAGTGCCGACCAGTTCCCCACTGGAAGGTCGCGAGTGGCGTTCGTGGTCAGTCTACTTTCCGGGAAGGCCCTGGCTTGGGCAACACCCCTCTGAGACAGAAACGACCCCGTGGCAGCAGACCTACAGGCCTTCCTTCAAGAATTCCGTAGTGTCTTCGAGGAGCCAGCACGTGTGTCATCTGCTGAGACGGCGCTTCTGAACCTTCAACAGGGCGATTCCTCCGTGAGAGACTATGCCTTTCAATTTCGCACCCTGGCCTCGGAACTCTCCTGGAACGACGCAGCTCTTTGCTCCACCTTCAAGAAGGGTCTATCCAGCAGAGGATGCACTGGCCGCTAGAGACCTTCCGTCCTCTCTGTGCGAACTAATCCACCTGGCCACCCGCATTGATGTGCGTTTCGCCAAGAGACAGGAGGAGCTCCGTCACGAAAGAGACACTGTACGTCCCCGCCGGTTACCTCGACTTGCCCCAGTATTCCAGAGGCCCCCACTGCCGTTTCCACAGCCTGCCAGTGCGGAACCCATGCAGGTGGACCGGGTCCACTTCTCGGAACAGGAGCTCTCCCGTCGCCGGGCGGTGAATCTATGCCTATACTGCGCTAGCCCGGGTCATTCCCGCCGAGCTTGCCCGCAACGTCCCCAGCGGCCGGGAAACGATCGCACCTAGGTGCCATGGGAGAGGCGTCCCTAGGTGCAAATTTTTCCTCTCCGCGACTGACGATGCCGGTCATAGTCACGACGGATGCTGGCCTCTCATTTCAGGCCCCTGCCTTTCTGGATTCTGGGTCTGCCGGGAACTTCATTCATGCCTCCCTGGTATCCCGTTATCGCCTGCCGCTGGTTCAGCTGGGAAAGCCGTTGGTGATTTCATCCGTCAGTGGGGAGCTTCTGAGCGACTCCATCCAGTATGTCACTAAGCCAGTGTCCCTCCAGGTGGGGGCTCTGCACAAAGAGAAGCTCTTCTTCTATGTGCTACCTCGGTCATCCTCGGCGATCCTCTTGGGGCTTCCATGGCTGCAGTGGCATACTCCTACGCTCGATTGGAGGACCGGTGAAGTCTTGCGTTGGAGACCGGATTGCCAGAACCTCTGTTTGGTCACACCTTGCCCGTTGCGTACCAGTTCTCAGCAGTCACTCCCGAAGCCTCTGCCAAGCCTGCCAGCTGAATACCTGGACTTTGCTGATGTGTTCTCGGATGGCACACTTCATCTCGTTGCCAGGCCTACCCTCCGCTCCTCAGCTCGCCGCTCTCTTCTTTGAGCACATCTTCCGTCTACACGGTCTCCCACGTCACATCGTCTCGGACCGCGGGGTCCAGTTTGTCTCCAAGTTCTGGCGCGCCCTCTGCTCCCGATTACAAGTAAAATTGGACTTTTCTGTGGCCTATCACCCGCAATCCAACGGTCAGGTGGAGAGAATTAATCAGATCCTGGGCACGTACCTTCGCCATTTTGTTTCTGCCCGACAGGATGACTGGTTTGGTTTATTGCCGTGGGCGGAATTTTCCTATAACTCCCTGGACTCTGAATCCACCGGTACTTCCCTTTTCTACATAGTCTGCATCCCTGCCCACCCCTCCCACTGCCTTCTGCTTCCGAGGTTCCTGCGGTGGACACTTTGGTCCGGGATATGACTGCCATTTGGGAGCAGACTCGCCAGTCCCTACTGCAAGCTACTGCCCACATGAAGGCCCATGCGGACAAGTAGAGGAGACTGGCCCCAACTTTTGCTCCGGGAGATAAAGTGTGGCTGTCCGCCAAGTATGTCCGGCTCAAAATACCCAGTTATAAATTAGGTCCACGATTCCCGGGGTCTTTCGAGGTGTTGCAGTGGATCAATCCGGTGGCCTTTAAACCCCAGCTCCCTCCTACCATGCGGATCCCGAATTCCTTTCATGTCTCCCTACTGAAACCTGTGGTGTTGAACCGGTTCTCCCGGAAAGTCGCTCTCCTCCTGAGGCTGAGGCATCCAAAGTGCTCACGGTGAGAGAAATTCGGGCCATGAAAACTATCCGAGAGAGGTGACATTTCCTCATCGACTGGGAGGGATTCGGGCCAAAGGAGAGTTCTTGGGAGCCGGAGGATAACATCTTGGACCAAGACCTAGTATGGAAATTCCTTGGTTCCAGGAAGGACGGGAGGCCTGAGGTGGGGGGTACTGTCACCGGTGGTCCCGCAGCCCGCAAGGGGGGCTGCAGGCGCACCTGTGTCCCCCCTATGCCCCCTGCACCAGGGACGAGTGGCGCCTCCCTGGAAGTCAGTACTCACCCGGACACAAGCACGTACACTAGCGTCTCTCTGCCGTTCCCTAGGGCGAGCACGCGGCAGCTCTTCCAGATTTAAAGGGCCAGCGCGTCGGTAATTGGTAATTGGTTAATTTCCGGCCGCTGGTCCTATATAGTGGTACCGCCTCCGCCTCGCCGGATCTATTGTGCTCTAGCCTTTAGAGAAAGCGTTTCCTGAGTGCGTCCTAGTGTCTTCTACGTTGCTGACCCTTCACCTACGTCTCTTGACCACGAACCTTTGCCGCCTTTCCTGTCCACGACTACGAGTTTGGTGTTACGATTTGGTACCTCGCTGCACCTCCGTTGCCACCACAAGCTAGTCGCGTTAGGGGTAGCGACCTGGTAGGACTCCTGCCGCACCAAGTTCATCCGGCTTTGCGGCGGGCTCTAGTGAAAACCGGGACCTACTTAGACTCCGCTCCCTGGCGGACCACTACTCCAGCCGTTGCAGTATTCCACATATACACTACAGATGAACTCCTGACTTTTTATTATCCATGCCAACTTTATTACCTAGGCGGTTATTCAGAACAAGAAAGAAAGCTATTCAGAATTATTTGGCAAGGAGGGGAAGAGTTATTTTTTCACAAAAGATTTGAAGGAAATTGAAAAATTATTGCATGTATGCATAAATTGTTCCATTTAGATTAATTTCCAAAATAGTGTTCTAGTAATGGTAGAATGAGCCTATGCTAATATATAATACAGAAGTCTGATTATCTCAGCTGGAACTGTTTGTAACACTATTTCAATGATCATTCTCTTCTTTTTAGTCCTGTCTAAAATAAAAATGGTTATCCCACTATAGAACTACAGAGGAAAGGAGCAAAATGTGTGATCAAATGTTAGCTCAACAGCTTAATGGAAGCTGAGCAACATCTGCTGAAATCAACTCAAAGAATCAGGGTTAAAAATGTCTTTCCTAGAAAGTCATTTCCTACATCACTTCTTAGCTTGTCTCATTAATGAAATGTTTCCAGTCTAAGTCAGTTCATTTTAGTTCAGGCAAAGGTTATGCAGCAATGCAACCAGAAAACTCTTAAAAGCCTTCAAGTGTATCTTAAAAGCCTACATCAATAACAGTGCACTGCTTTCACTCAAATTGTAAAATTACAGGTAATTACTAGGAGATATGAGTTACCAACTAGTGCAACAAGAAAAAAACATGCCTTTGTGGTAATCTCAGCCACAACAGCTGACAAGAATAATTTCAGTGTACTGGATATACAGTAACACAATACTGGATGTAGAAAGTCAGACATTGATATCAGATGTTGTTTTTTTGCCCATATCTATAAAATGTTGAAGTGTTGCTATCCCTTTGGGACAATTTCAAGACTTGTGACATGAATTGGCCACAGAAGTTTAAAGGAGCCCTTGTAAAAAAATTAGCTTTCAAGCTTATTGTTTACCTCCCAATGATTTATGCTCAATCAGGATGGGTAATATGCTCACGTTAATGAAATCTGATGTGGAGCGATTTGCTGAATTTTTTACCCAACTAATTGTTAGGGCATGTTCACACGGTGTATTGGGGTGCGTATAGTCAGCGCCCCAATACACCAGATGTTTTGGAAGCACGGGCTGATCATGGCCAGCCCCAATGACATGAATTGTCAGCGGCGCATGAGCACCGCAGACAATTGACATGTCACTTCTCTCCTCAGCCGGACGGTTACCATCGCATTGTATGTCCGGGGAGACGACGTGTAATTCATAGCTCTTTATGAGAGCTATGAATTACTGTAATTGCAGCATTTCGCAAATGCGTGGTGAAATGCACGCCGCAAATACACTGTGTGAACATACCCTTAGTTGGGCTGGGGGGCAAGGAGGGTGGTAGATGCCAGAATGGCTCAGTATGTACGAGAAAAGGGTGGGGTATTTCTTATGCACAGGTTGTTGACAATGGGTAACAGAAGCCTAATGTGACTTAATGGTGTTCATTTGAATGATATAGGGTTGGACATCTTCTTGTCAGGTTTGCAAGATGAAGTGGTTCAAGCATTGTTTCTTCTGGGTGGGAGTAGGAGCTCATTGTAGGTTTGCATGTGCTCCTGGTGGTGGAGTCTGAAGGGGATGTGGTCTCCAGTGGCCAGTTCATGCGGCTGGACTCGGTGCATGACGTCCACCATGACTGGATAACAAAGTTAAAAGTTATGGGGTTATTGCTGTAAAGGCAATATGTTTGAATAAAAGCTGTGGCCAGCCCCACCCATTAAAAGAAGAACATTTGTGTCTGTTATTTCAAGTGTTATTGTGTAATTTCCCCTTCCCCCAGTCTTGGTTGTGGGAAAGTATTTAAGCGCTAATGCCATCTGTCTGCCCTAACTGCAGATTAGACCTGGCATGACGTATCTCCATAGTTCCAGGACAGGCTTTTGGCAGGATCCGGAAGGCCTATAAAAAGCCTAGTCCTGCAGGTGATCAGGAGGTATGATTTGCTGACAGAAACTGGAGCTGCAGAAGAGCTGAGGAGAGGCTCCTACCCTCAGGCTTGTGAGAATGTGGAAACCAGTGGAGACTAATATAATTAATGTGTTTGTGGCACATCGGTGATAGGTCTTGACTACACGTTAGAGAGGGACGGTATATATTCAGTGAGTGGCTAGACGGCCAGAGGTTCTTATTGTGTTGTATTTGTTCCTGTGTCTGAATAAAGCTGACTGAGGCCAGTTTTAAACGACAGTCCTGTGTCGGAGTGTCATATGTGTGCCAACCGATCCATGAGCTAAAAGACCCCTGAGACTGTACAAGATGGCGGCTGGGTGAGTGTGAATCTTACAGCAATTATACAAACTTTAAGAGTCAGTTGCGGTAACCATTCCTTTTTCCCATAAAAATAAAATTCAGAATGTGGTTTTATTTTTTAGTAACTAGATTTTTACACTGTGTCCTAATTTATGATTCAAATGTAAAGTCGACTTTCTCTGTGATTTAATTTATTTCTCCATCAATGGTCCATGAAAAAAGACAATTACAGCTGGTGGTATGTACACCTTTGGGAAAATTTGTGTTTGTTTTTTCCACAAAAACAGCAAAGTGTAAAATGTAGAAAAACAAAATGATTGTACAAGTTCCAATAAAACAGCAACACAAGCAGCAGCAGGTGTCTGTAGTGAAATATAGGTTATCGGTGTCCTAGGGGAACAACAATGAAACCTCAGATCACTGGTGTTTTCAGAACATTCTCTTTACTACAGTCTCATAATGTAATTGTGAAGTGGTGCTCCATTTAATTAAGTCAAAACCAAGACCAGCATGCATATTAATGAGGACTCTAATGAGCATTAATTTTTGATGCTGTTCGGTAACAAGCAGTATAAATTATGACACATTTATTTTTGACATCCTGCCAAAAATTTAGATGAGAAGTTGTTTAAAAATGCTAATTCACGTGTCCTCCCTGGAGATTATCTTCCTAAAACATAAATACCTAGAAGTGTGAAACATCACACGAAATAAATAAAAGCTTCAATAAGATTCCCCAAACCATGCGCTGCCTACTGAACATTTTGTTTTAGAATTACAATGCATAAGGCTGTTATTTTTTTCTTCTTTGTTTTTCAATAAATATTTTATTTTCCACTTTCTTATTTCTAACTAATAGATCAATTTCAAAGGGTATGATATCAACCTATACATAATGTGCTATATAGAGCTGCTTATTCAGTACAATTGAGGTTGTTTTCTATTGTTTTCCCTTCGTTATTGCTGAGATGCTTTCGAACTAAAATGAAAATGAAATGAAATGCCTGTAGTTCCTGTCTTAACCCCTTAAGCCAGTTTTGACCTCTATGTTAGAGTCCCATTTTTCAAATCTGACACGTGTCACTTTATGTGGGAATAACTTTGATACCTTTACCTATTCAAGTGATTCAGAGAATTTTTTCTCGTGGCACATTGTGATTTAAGTTACTAATAAATTTTACTCCATACATTCCTTGCTTCTTTGTGAAAAATATCAAATTGTATGAAAATTTGGAAAAATTTGCCATTTTCAAACGTCAAAAATTTCTGTATTTAAGACTGATAGTGATACCACACAAAATAGTTTATAACTAGCATCTACTCTCTGTCTACTTTATGTTGTTATAATTATTTAAACAATTACATTTTTTTCGACATTAGAGGGCTTATAAATTTGGCAGCAATATTTCACATTTTCAAGAACAGTTTTAACACAGATTTTTTTGGGACCAGTCCATTTCCGAGAGGTCTGTATGTTAGATACCCCCATGAATGACTAAAAACTGATCCCCCGTAAAGCATTCAAAACAGCATTTAGCATTTTGGTAACCCTTTGGAGATTTCACATAAATTAAAGCAAAGTGGAGGAGTAATTTCAAAATTTCACTTTTTTGCAGATTTTAATTTTTTATTCATTATTTACTGGAAACAGTAGATGTTTCTAGAAACATCCTATATGTGGCCCTTGTGTGCTATTTGGCTCAACATCATTATGACATACACAATTATGGTGCAAAACCTCTCCCCAAGACTACAATTCTTCCAGTCCCCAAGATAGAACTATTTTCCTCTGGATTGCTACACATCCAAAATCTCCTTAACTTCAAATTCATGATCTGGATCAGACGAGAACAAATTGTTATGATGCTAACCGGAAATGGGGAAGCTGTGACTTACTAAAGATTTGGAGTTGTAAGACTCTAGGTGTAGATATACTCGCTGATAAAAGTCCAAACTGGGGACTGAAACATTTGGAAAATAATTTTCATGGGATGGTTATGCTCACACAACAGGTTGCAAACGTATTCATCCCCCTTGAAATGTTCATCATTTTTAAACAATACAGTCAGAGGTGTAAAGAAAATGATACATGCTTTTTCCAAATCTTTGCAAATTAAAAAGCTGAAAGGTCTGGCGTGCACATGTAGTCAGCCCCTACTGAGTCAATGCCACCATTAGTTGCTATGACAGCTGCAGTCTATTGGGTGATGTCTCTACCAGCTTTGCACATCTAGAGGCTGGAATATTTGCTCATTTTTCTCTGCAGAATATCTCTAGCTCAGTCAGATTGGTTAGTGAATAGCAATTTTTAAGTCCTGACACAAATTTCCAATGGGATTAAGGTCTGGAGTTTGACTGGTTCATTTTAACACATGAATATGCTTTGATTTAAACCATTTCATTGTAGATTTGGCTGTATACTTAGGGTCTTTGTCCTGCTGGAAGGTGAACCTATCCTCCAATCTCAAGTCATAGGCGGCCTATCAGGCTATGTCCACAGGGCAGAGGACAAAATCAGAATCTAACCAGTGATTTACACTTGGTTTTCGTTTTTGTACCGGTTTTTCTCCTGGTGTTTTGCAGCAGTTATCGGATTTTGGCCGATCCATTCAATTGAACAGTAGTATAAGCCACCATTTTTATGTGAAATATGGCAGATTTTTGACCCAGTTGGATTTTTGCAGATTCTAAATATCGAATCTGCATAAAAATCTGACAGTAAATCATTGCTGGGTAGACATGGCCTAACAGATTTTCCTCCAGGATTGCCCATCAACTCTAGGCTGCTTCCTAGTCCCTGCTGAAGCAAAGCCTCCCCTCTCATGATGCTACCCCCACCATGCTTCAAAGTGGAGAAAGTATGTTCATGGTTATGTGCATTGTTGGCTTTCCTCCTGTTACATTTTCTAACCGAGTAGGCTAGAAACAACCGAGTACGGCGAATCCTCTGGGCCCACCACAGCCGCAGATGGTAACACTCGCGGTGGGTAGCCGAAGTGCAGGACAGGATAGCCGCTACTGGAATGGAGATCAGGTCACCGCAGGTGTTAAACGGACGGCACAGTCCCAGAATGGTAACGGACTTGGTATGACGTCAGGTATCAGCAGGAGATTAGCAGACTGATGCAGCGGCAGAAGTTCAGCAGGAAACTGGTAAACGTACAGATTAACGTACAGGGTACGTCAGCAATGCAACAGCGAAGGGGTCAAGCTCTATGTAAGGCAAAGCACAACAACAAACTGACCCAGAGCAAAGGGAGGAAGTTCCTTATGAAGCCAGGGGTCAGAGGTCACTGGGCAGGAAACAGGAACACTGTCTCTTTAAATGCAGTGCAGTGCCGCATGCGTGCCCCTAGAGGAAGCACGTGTGGGCACAGGGAAGCCAAAGAGGATGAATGGCAGACTCCTATCTGCCAGCAGGAACAGCTGCAAGACTGACAGGAGCTGGGACAGGTGAGTAACCAGAGCCAGAGACATTAGAGGATGTCGCAGCAGCAGCCGGGTCACGGGAGACACGGGCACACTGACGGTCCATAGCAGGGACCGCGGCGTGAACTGTGACAGTACCCCCCCATTAAGCCCTCCAGGCAAGCCGGGTACCCACAAAACAGCCAAGGGTAACCACCTTCTCCTCGGTATCCCAGGAACTGTCTTCAGAGGAGGTGTCCAGTGTGCCCTGGATAACTTATTGGACCTGGGGAGCAGAAGCAGAAACAGTAGGCAGGGGGAGAGGTGGGCGGGAATCAGAGGTGTCTTTGCAGACCAGGAGCTCTTCTTGCACTTGAGGTTCCTCCACAGGCAGAACAGCAGAAACGGGCAGAGAAACGGTGGGCAGGACTGCTCCAGATGGGCGGGTTTGGGGCAACAAGAATGGCAATGCTCGCCCTATTGGACAACTTCACCCGTTTTCCAATCCAGGGATGGGCTGTGAAGCTGGAACCACGGAAGCCTGAGCAGGACTGGAGCAGACGAACTTGGCAGGACATAGAAGGAAATCTTCTTCTGGTGGGATCTTCCAACTTTCAGAGAAACAGGCTGGTTACGGAACTGGACTGGCTCTCTCAGGATTTCCCCATTGATGGATGAGAAACGTAGTGGTTCTTCCAAACGGGAGACAGGCAGGCAGAACTTCTCCAGTACAGATGGGTGGATAAAGTTCTCAGAAGAGCTGGAGTCCAGTAGAGGAGGAACTTCATAAGCAGTACCAGATGAAAAATGGAGAGTGACCAGAGTGGTCAATTGAGGAGCAGAAGCACCATTATTCAGGGTTACCTCACCAACGAAAGTTTGGCACTTGGGTTTGCGGGGTGCAGAGGGGCGGACTGGGCAGCTCTTCAGGTAATGACGGGCGCCGCCACAGTACAGGCATATATTTAAGCTGCGTCGATGGGTGTGTTCCTCTGTGGAGAGATGAGTGCGGTTGACTTCCATAGGCTCATCTTGAGGTAACGCAGGTGCCAAGCGAGGTTGACTCAGGGTTTCAGGATCAAGGTGCGGAGGTTTGCGAGGCCGTGAGAGCAAGAGCAATAAGGTCATCCAGGGTGTTAGATAAGTCATGACCAGCCAACTTGTCCTTGATGAGTCCATCGAGGCCCCCCAGAAAGGGGGGGCCTCGTGTGCGAACAGGATGCCCGGGAAGCCAGAGAGGATGAATGGCAGACTCCTATCTGCCAGCAGGAACTCTAGACAAACAGGATATTGCAGGATATTGGAAGCTATGTGTAAAAAAAACAGAACTCCATCCACTATAAAGACACATTAAAGGGGTTTAAACATGAAGGCATGTCATGCCTGGTTTGTCCTGCTTCAGCTTTCAGTGTTCAAATGGGGTGTGTATGATTTGTTTAAACTGCACATTATGTGACCCAGCAGACTTTGAGATCACCATGCCTTTTCCCACAGTGTGTTCACTCTAGACAAACAAAGGTCTGTTTAGGTAAAGAGCTGTGAGTAGTGCAATTGTAGCTTAATGGTTAGCACTTCTGCCTTTCAGCATAGGAGTCCTAGGTTCAAATCCCTGTAGGAACCAAACGTGTTTTTTTTCTCAATGTACATACCTGATTAAGGTTTCTTTTTTCTTTTTATTAATTTGCACTGTTTGACTAATTATTAAGGAATACAGAGGACAGGAGTAGAATGACAGCACCTGGGGTTGAACACTCGCTCAGCAGTGAGTGTGATTACTAGGCAGGGAATAGACTGACAGTAGATGCCCAATAGGAGAGGTGATGTCCAAGCATGTGTGGCCATGGCTAAAGAGCTCTCGTTCCTGGTTGTATCCCCTGGAGATGACCTGTACACTATGGATCATTAAGATAGCAGCTAAAAAATGGTTAGAATTTTTAATACAGTACTGATAAATGGTGAAAATATTTATTATTTAATCTGAAAGTCACTTTTATTTTGTAGCAAAATCCCTTTAAGGAAGCGATTAACAAAAACGGTTTATTTGAATTCTACTCTAAAAGAAATCCACAATAATGACCACAGCTGTGCTTATACTTAGCAGAGGTTTTAGGCTATGTTCACACGGCTTATTGCCGGGTGTTTTGGAACCACACGCTGATCAGCGCGTAATTCCAAAGCACGGAGGGGGGGGCAGCCGGGGGAGGGGGGCTGGGGGGACGGCCGGGAGGACAATTTGTAATCCATTGCTCTCTATGCGAGCTATGAATTAATG
Organism: Phyllomedusa bahiana; assembly: GCA_025379985.1. NCBI lineage: Eukaryota > Metazoa > Chordata > Amphibia > Anura > Hylidae > Phyllomedusa > Phyllomedusa bahiana. The sequence goes on from JAODAL010021776.1 coordinate 49,286, forward strand.
TAATTGTGGCACGAATTTTGCCGTGTATTAAGCGAAATACGCGCGCAATTACGCTTGAAAATAAGCCGTGTGAACATACCATTAGGCTGTGTCTCCACTGCACACATTTTCAGTCGTTTTTAAATTTTCTAAAACCGCTGAAAAAAACGATTTGAAACAGATCCCATAGACTTTAATAGCAAAAATGTTCTGTAGTCTCCACAGAACGTTTTTTTTCTGCTCGTTTTTGCTGCTGGTCGTTTTTTGAAACTTGTTGCAAAAAACACCAGAGCAGGGCAGAAAATGTACTATCTGTCAGCTCCTGGTTGTGTCTAATTTAAACTGTTAGGAAACCAAGGACATGTAAGTCAGGCTGTAGCTCTCAGAGGCTTCACTTTTTTTTTATGACATATTTTTAGAAAAGTGATTAAATACCCATTTTGGAGGATCCCACGTCAACATTAGATCGTGGCAAAACCCCTTTAAAGTGAGTGCAGGTTCCAGAGCTTGCTTTTATCGTTATCCTTTTCTGGTAAACGATTTATCTGAGTCAGACAAATATAGCCACATATGATAAAAATCTATACCATATGACCTCCTTTATGCATAATACATGTAAACTCTATAACACATTTTGTAAATACAGCTGTATCTGAATATAAGATAAAATAAACACATTGACTTAATCCCCTGATAAATTATGTGTACAATGTACTGTGTGCTGTGTACTGTAATTGAGTTTGCCTTCATTACGAACTCAGAACTGGGTGTTGAGTTTTCTTGTTAAGTAATAAAGAAATCTCACAGGTCTTTAAGAATGTGTTGACTAGTTAAGCCTAATATTCTGTTTAAACAAGAGAAACATTTTAAATGCATGATCCCAGAAGATAAGGTTAGTAAACTGCATCTAATCAGCTTTTCAGACACATTTATTTCTCCCTTTTCTTTCCTGAATTTGAGATCAAAAACTTAAACTTGAACGTTACTTTTGATATATTTTCATGTGCTCTGTAACTAGCTAAACACATCTGATAAATTGGATTACGCTGATGATACATTGTTAATTACTGACTTCTGCACATGGCATCCAGCTTCATGCTATTAATCTTGGAAGCATTTTTTGTGGATAAATGTCACTAGTGCTTGAAAAGCCAGGTTCAATTTACAGTAAGTACATTTCCTTTTACATTTAATAAGAAAAATGTAACATGTGCACTTTATTTACCAAAAATGGCAGCCTAAGTATAGATGCAGGGGGAAACTAACATCTAGTTGCTTTCTAGATCCTTTTTACAGACTTCTGTTCACTTATTACTTGAGTTTGGCTTCTAGTAAAATCAGGTGCATTCATTTAATGAATTTGGATAAAATTATTATATTGCACAAATGCAGTGGAATAAACAGATAAAACACATATGATGACTGATTAGAGTGTAAAGAGCAGCACAGGAACTGAACACTGTTTATTTATGTCCTACTGTATTTGTGACCATAGGCTAAAATATTTTTTACAGGAGAAATTGTACTTTTTAAGAGGTTTGGCCTTTATCAGGTATGGCCTTTTCTAAAGATAAGTGTGATCAGTGGAGAATCAATCTCGTAGACCTCTTCCAGGCAATACAATGTAGGGGACAATATATGAAACCAAGCAATGCAACATGAACGAACAAAACAAGAAGATGTTGGTAAGCATTATGTTCCTGTATAAGGTGCATACTTACATAGGTAATGCAATATATTGGGTATTGGTTTATACATACAGTACTTCACAAAAAAGTATGCCCCTTACATTTTTTTAAATAATGTATTATATCTTTTCATGGTACAACACTGAAGATATGACACTTTGATACAATGTGGTCAGTGTACAGCTTGTATAACAGTATAAATTTGGTGTGCTCTCACAAGAACTCAACACACAGCCATCAATGTGTGCTACGTGTGTAAGTGTGTTAAATTTGATGTTATCACTCACACACTCTCTCATCACTGAAAGTTCAACATGGCACCTCATGGCAAAGAATTCTCTGAGGATCTGGAAAAGATGACCTATGCTATAAGAACATTGTCAACACTCTGAAACTGAGCTGCAGCATTGTGACCAGGAAATAACTAATAGTAGACTACTAAATACCGTGTTTGAATTTATTAATATCTTTAACAACTGTCCATAAGTTTTTAGACACATATCAACATTTTAAAAGTCTAATTGACATAGAAGGCTGTAGTATACTTAAAGTTTCTCCATTGTACAAATGTTCAAATGCTTCATATGTTGCATGTTTTGTATTCCTCCATTGTAAGACAGCAGGAAGACGCCTAACCAAAGAGCATGGTGCAAACCTGTGTGCATTTCTGCAGGAGTTAAAGGAAAGAAGTTCAGCCTGCCAGTGCTCAGATTCTATGTCGCAAACTGCATTGATGTGGTCTGCTGGGCTGTCATCCCAGAAGGAATCTTTTTCTAAAGATGATGCACAAGAAAGCTTGCAAACAGTTTGCTGAAGACTAGAAGACTCAGAACATGAATTATTGAAACCATGTCTTGTGGTCTGATGAGACCAAGATAAACTTATTTGGTTCAGATAGTGTCAAGTCTGTGCGGTGGCAACTAGGTGAGGAGTACAAAGACAGGTGTGTCTTGCCTACAGTAAAGCATGGTGGTTGGAGTGTCATTGTTTTGGGCTGTATGAGTGCTGCCGGCTGTGGGGAGCTGCAGTTAATTGTGGGAACTATGAATGCCAACATGTACTGTGACATACTGAAGCAGAGCATGGTCCCCTCCCTTTGGAAACTGGGCTGCAGGACAGTATTCCATCATGATAACAACTCCAAACACACCTCCAAGCCAACCACTGCCTTGCTAAAGAAAATGAGGGTAAAGGTGCTGGACTGACCAAGCATGTCTACAGACCTAAGCCCTATTGAGCATCTGTGGGGCATCCTTAAACAGAAAGTGGATGAGTGGGGCGTGGCCTGAGCAGGAGATGTGAGCAGACGTGGTGAGGGATCTCTCCTGAAAGGAACCCCTGTTCTGCGGCTCAAATAAGCCTAAAAAGCGGAAGAATCTCTGCTACAAATATCTGAAGACCTTCTCTGGAGGACAAGCTACTCCCTGGTCCAAACCTGACTCAAATTGGAGGTGCAGAGCCGAAGTTATAGTGTGGTGAGCTCAGCTCAGAAGCTGCAGAGGGAAGAGGTGCCATCTTTCCTTAGCACTGCACAGCATCAGCCCGGCCCGGCTACCCTACTGTAAGTGACACTTATCTGTGAGCCTCCTTCCCCCTGCTGTGGTCGTGTGTCTCTGCTCCTTCACACAGGCTGTCTGTAGAGGAGAACTGTTCAGTATTTCCTCCTGGAAATCCCCATTGTGAGTCTCTGCCTGGCTCCTGATCTGCTGACTCACTGCCTCACTAGCTAAGCAACAAGCTGAAGAGGGCAGCTTTCATTTTCTGCTAAGATAAATCATCCTCTGTGCAAGAGCATAGTGAATCTTTTATTTGCTGACAAAACCTGTTTGGGGACTGCCTAGTAATAATCTATTACCTGCCTACATAGATTTTAGCTGAAAATATATACATAGAGGATCTCCTGTCACTCAAACTTGCATATTCATATCTTACAGCCTATATAATTAGTGGCAGTACTGCATCTAGCAATAACTGCTCCAAACCTCTATTGTTAGCTGCTCTACATCCTGCAAGGAATTCTTAAGTTTTCAGGACTTTACCTCTATAAATAAAGAACATTAAGCCAGACATCTATTAACGTTGCTGTACTACCTGGAGAATACCCCTGCTCCATTCAACTCATAAGAACTGCTCTCTAACAACTGCAGAGGTTAAAGAGAAAGAGAAAAAAAAAAAAAAAAAAAAGCTAACCCCATAGAGCTTTTTCTTTTGAGTACCATGGGTGGCACATCAAAGAAAACCCCCAAAACTCAACCCACCAAACTCCCTGACTTTTTTAATCCCTCATCTCATACTGAAACACGATCCAAAAAAGGCTTAGAATTCTCTTCAGCCGCTCTCTCTGTCTCCTCCAGAGCAGGCTCTGTGGATCTTGAAAACCATGAAGATGTGGACTATCAACCTCTTACAACCTCTACCTTACAGAGGCTCTTTTCCTCGTTTCGCACCAGTCTACAGACAGACATTAAAGAAATGATTTCAGATCTCAAACGAGATTTCCAATCTCTTGTGTCTAGAACAGAACACATTGAAATGAAGATGGCCGAGTTCGCAACTTCACACAACTCCCTAATGGACGCCAATAGTGCCTTGGAGGAGGAGGTCCTATGTCTCTCCAATAAAGTCCTGGACCTCGAAGATAGGTCGCCTCGTAACAATGTACGTATACGGGGTATTACCAGAGTCCATCACGCAGAGCAGCTAAATACATTCTTGACGACCTAACGGGTCTAGTTATTCCACAAGGATCGACGCCGGAGTTTTCAATAGACAGGATCCACAGGATTCCAAAGCCTCGTAATCTCCCCCCAACAGGTACCCAGGGATACCATTGCTCGCATTCACTTTTATCATATCAAAGAGGACTTCCTGCGGGCCCTACGCAAGACAGAATCTTTGCCAGATAGATTTCAGCCTCTGTCCTTATTCCCCGACCTTTCTGCGGCTACCATGCTACGCAGAAGAGAGTTCCAGCCTTACACAAAAATCCTCAGGGAAAAAGGAATTCCTTACAGATGGGGATTCCCAGTAAAGTTAATTATTAACAGAGATGGAACACAAGTCACCTGCATCACCCCAGAAGAAGCCAACTCAGCTCTGAAACACTGGAACTTTCTCCCGTCTGACGAATTTAGCCCAGTCAGGAAGAAACAAATGAGACCTGAAAGGATTACGCCTCTATGGTCCGAGAAAACCTCCCACCTTCGGTCCAGTTCTGCGCTTTGAGCCCACCACAAGTATCCTTTATGTCTGCTTGTTTTCCACAATTTGGGGTTCCTGAAATGGAGATGGTTACCTTGACTGAACTTACATCTGTTGTTTTTTGTTTTTTGTTTTCTCCTCCTACTTTAGGCAGGACTTTGCCCCAATGATTTCCCTTCTCCTAAGGGATAAATGGAGTTCTACACTATTCTTCTCTATTTGGTTACACTGTTCTGTTATTTTTATTGCAAATTATTGGTATGAATATAACTTTTTTCCTAGGTTGTCAAGCTTCCAATTCCGATGTTCTATTGTACTACCCGGCCTATACATCCTTCTCACTATATTTAAATGGCGTTAAAGATACTGTCTTTTAATGTGAAGGGGTTAAACTCTCCTTTTAAACGGTCGTTGGTGTGGAGAGATGCTATCAAATCCGGTGCAGACATAGTCTGCCTGCAAGAGACGCATCTGTTATCTTCAGATGCTCATCGGCTATATAACAAATGCTTTCCTCACATCTTTCAAGCGCATTCCCCACACAAAAAAGCAGGGGTGGCTATTTTAATAAAAAATTCAGTAACCTTCCAACTCACTCGAGTTATCTGTGACCCCTCTGGTCGTTATATCATTCTCCTTTGTGAAATCAATTCCAGGCCATATACCCTTACTGCTTTGTACGCACCAAACTATAACCAAATTTCCTTTATTAAGGAAACTATTCGGATGGCTAAAGAGGTGAGGAAAGGGGGCTTGATCGTCTGTGGAGACTTCAATGTAGTAGTAGATAATTCAGCTGACAGATCCAGACCACGGGAATCTCCTACCCCAGATTTAAAAACCTTTTTATTGGAGGAAGACCTTCATGATGTATGGAGATATTTGCATACTACTGAGAAAGATTACACCTTCTTCTCCCACCCCCGTTCGGTCCACTCCCGAATCGATTTCTTTCTCATAGATAAGATTGTACTCCCACAGATTATTTCATCTAACATTGGCCACATAACATGGTCTGACCATGCCCCAATTGATCTATCCCTTGAAGCATCCCTTACTTCTTCCCAACCCAGGATGTGGCGTATAAACAATTTTCTACTCAAATCTCCTAATAATATTTCCTACCTCAAAAAACACTTGGACGAATACTTCTCCATCAATAGCTCCTCAGTTCCCTCTCCAACAATAGTATGGTGCGCACATAAGGCTTACATTCGTGGTGTATTTATCCAATTGGCCAGTAGAAAGAAAAAAGAATACTGCTCAACCCTAGAGGACCTGATAGACAAAATTAAGTTAGCGGACACGGCCTTTAAGAATAATCCCTCGGTAGATAACAAAGAACATCTTTCAAAACTACAAAACGACCTACGTATTCATTATCTCCAAAATTATGAAAAAAACCTGGCCAAATTGAAATGGCAATATTACCTTCAAGGTGATAGACCTTCAAAATTACTTGCCAGAAGAGTCAAAGTTCAACATGCACGTACTAAAATTACACACCTAATATCCAACTCGGGGGCCAAAATTATAAATCCTTCTGAAATAGCCGACCAATTCGCCGAATTTTACTCTAAACTATACAATTTACAATCCAGTGATGGTCTATCCCCCCCTTCTGATGATGAAATTAACACTTTCCTATCTACAGTTGCCCTACCAAAATTGGAGCAAGCACAACTAGAACTCTTAAACGCACCTTTTACAACTTCAGAAGTCCGATTAGCTATAAACTCTAGTAAACTAAACAAAGCTCCAGGTCCAGATGGCTTGTCAAATGAATATTATCGCCTTTTCGCTGACATATTACTACCTCATATGGCACCTCTATTCAATGATATTGCTAGTATTTCGAAGCCACCTAAAGAAATCTTACACGCCACTATTTCAACCATCCCTAAGCCAGGCAAAGCTGAAGATAAGGTATCTAACTACAGGCCCATATCCCTTTTAAACACAGACATAAAGCTATATGCAAAGGTGCTAGCCTCCCGACTGAATCTGATCCTTCCCTCTCTAATCCACAGTGATCAAACTGGATTTGTACATGGCAGACAGGCAAGAGATGCCACCCGTCGTCTACTAGATTTAGTACAGGTGGCAAACACACTCGATGAGGACGTGGCCTTTCTATCATTGGACGCAGAAAAGGCCTTTGATAGAGTCAACTGGCGTTATATAGAGCTAACGCTGCGTAAATTTGGATTCTCTGGCTTTCTACTATCTGCTATAATGGCCCTATACTCTAACCCGTCTGCCTCCGTACTCACTTCAGGTTTCCTTTCCAAACCCTTCAATTTGACGAATGGAACCCGCCAAGGTTGTCCCCTTTCGCCACTAATCTTTATACTATGTCTGGAACCATTAGCTGAAAAAATCAGAAGTAGTTCTATTATTTCTGGTATACTGACTTGCCACCTCCACCATAAAATAAGTTTATACGCGGACGACATTATGTTAATCATCTCAAATCCCACATCCTCAATTCCGGCCATTCTAAATATTCTGCATTCCTTCTCAAAAGTCTCATACTACAAACTTAACAAATCTAAATCCTATATTTTTCCTGTGAATAAAACCCATACTCAAACCACGTCCTTAAAACAATTTGGCTTTTCCCTCGCACCAACTTCAGTAAACTACCTAGGCATACAGGTAACTAATTCACCTCATCATACCATTTCCACAAATTACAATTCCCTATATGCAGACCTTGAAACGGAGATAAACCGAATAGCTAAATTAGGCCTCTCTTGGATAGCGAAGATTAACATTGTGAAAATGTCCTTATTACCTAAGTTCATATATATTTGTCGTGCCATCCCTTATATAATCCCTGCTCATATTCTTCATAAACTCCAACGTCTATTCCTAAACTTCATTTGGGGAGGAAAAAAAGCTAGAATCAAGAAAGACCTCCTATTTTATAGTCACAAAGATGGAGGAATGGCTGTCCCTAACCTTCAAGCGTATAATGTCGCCATCATCCTCGAACAATCCCTCCCGCTATGGACGAATGATAACTCCATCTCCTGGGCACGGTTGGAGGGTTCAAATTTTACGCCCCAGGTTGTTAGCTCTCATCTTAAGGCGTCACTTTTGGGCGTACCACTCCCAATATCCGTATTGGATTCTCTTTCCGATCTTTTTAAATTATGGACTTCACATGTCCTCTCCAACCCCTGGATATGTCTCCAAAAACATCATACTCCCTTATCTGTCTTAAACTGCTGGAATGACTTTTTATCCTTTTCATCTTGGTCACGTTTCAATTTTTTTACAGTAGACCAACTATTTAATGATAAAAATGAACTCAAATCATTTGCAGAACTCTCTAAACATACAGGCCTCCCCTCCTCCTACTTTTTCCAATATCTTCAAATACGCCACTTACTCCAAAAGATTGAATGGCCCAAAGCTACCTCTACTCCCTCTGACTTCCATAACTTTCTATTTAAAAAAAAAGGTTTTGGGAAAGGCCTCTCTCTGATATACCATATGCTTATTGATAAATGTGACCTCACTAAATTTCACACCATGGTCAAGTGGGAAAAAGAAATGTCCAAAGAATTCTCTCTCTTACAGTGGAAAGCAGCCCAATCGGCTCCCCAAAGATTTTCCAAATGCTTAAATCATACTGAGTTAGTGCGCAAAATACACCTCCGTTGGTATTTACCTCCCACACGCCTTGCACATATCCACCCTGGTACTTCTGACCTCTGTTGGAAACAATGTGGCCAACAAGGCACACTACTCCATGTCTGGTGGGGTTGTCCCTACATTCAACACTTTTGGAAGTCAGTTTTTCAATTACTTTATACAGTTACCGGTTATTACTGTAAGCCGACCCCAGAACTAGCGGTCCTAGATATAGGTCTTCTAGATTTCCCGCCCTCTTTAAGTACAGTTTTCTTTCACGTACTAATTGCAGCACGGACAACTCTAGCTCGAAACTGGAAGACTCCCTGTGTTCCTCCGCTATCGGAGGTAATTAATAGAGTTAACTTTCAATGTTCATGTGAACTTAAACTTATTGACCCTCCTCATGTCTGCATTAAGAAAAGATTACTATGGCAATCCTGGCTGACGTCTCGGTACTATGTTGGTCATACAGTACAATCGACAGTCATTTAACCAGTGCTGCGTATACATCTCCCTCCCTCCCTTCCCACACACCGTTAATGAGCAAAATACTCTTCTCTGTGCACCTTGAACACGAGCCCGTTTTAATTTGATTATTTCTTTGAATATCTCATAACTCTTTCTCCCAAGGAATATTTTATTCAGTGTATTTAATTGGAAGTTTTGACTGTGCTTTATGTGCTTTCTATGTCTTTTCTGATACCAACCTATGTTACAAGTGCGATTGTTGTGATACTGTTTTTGCTTTTTGCAAATCTCAAGTTTTGTATTTGTTTAAACTGCTTATACTGTGTCTTCAATAAACCACTGTTAAAGAAAGTGGATGAGTGCAAGGTCTCTATCATCCGCCAGCTCTGATATGTCATCATGGAGAAGTGGAAGAGGATTCCAGTGGCTACAACCTGTGAAGCTTTATTGAACTCCATGCCCCAAATAATGGTCGAAAATAATGGTAGCCACACAAAAAATGGACATTTTGGGTACAATTTGTCCATTTTCACTTCATATATTTCCACTCAGTTTTCTTTGCACTCACCTCTCACTCAGGTGGCAAAACAAGAATAAATCACACCCCAAGACAGTTCCAGCACCCCAAAAATATTCAGGTGCCTAAAGCTTCCCCATTAATCAAAAAGAAAAGAAAATCAGAGGGGAAGGGATCTGATCCAAAAATACCACTTACCAACGATTACAGGGTCACCTCACTGCTCTCCAGCAGTTACAGGGTAAAAAACACTTCTTTTTCAAGGTTAAAGGTTCTTGCAGCAAACAAGGGCTAAACTTACCAAAAAATTTTAATATGAAAAGGTACAGTGTTTACATAAAAAGACAATAAAATGACACAGATACCAAACAGTTATGAAATAAAAGGGAGAAAACGTAGAAAGTCCTAAAAAATAAAATGGGGAGGGGTTTTAGGTCCCCGGGGCATGGGAAAAATTTGGGCAAACAGCTCAATCAGCATTTTTAACCCCAAAAAAAAAATTTTAAATATGATTTGAGCCTGGAAAATGTGTCTTATTTGGCCACTCAAACCCATCTTAGGTTTCCCCAAACCCCTTTCCCTCCGCTAAAATTTTGGAATTAGCTTGTCCCTAATTGGGTTTGGAGTATGGTTAGGAGGGTCCCCGCCCGCCCATCCTTAATGAGGAGAGCTGCTCAAATTTTCCCAAATAAAGGTTTGGGAAACCACAGGCAATTCTTCAGTTTGAACAGGGCAGGGGGATACACAGAGTTACCAAAAGTGCAGGGGTACATTTCAATTTAAAATACAAATTTTTTTGGGTGGGTTAAAAAACAACCCTTTTGATCATTTCATTGCTCCCCGCCCATTTTTCCCCACAGGTTTATCACTTTTTTTTGCCAGCGGGTTTTGACATTGAGACTGTGTGTTGCGTTACATTGGGGGGACCCAAATTTACACTGTTTTTACAAGTATATACTTAAATACTTTAATTTTTTATCAAAATTCTTTTAAATTTTAGTTTTTTCCCATGAAAAGATTTAACACCCAAAATTTTCCCAAAAATGTGAGGGGGTTGTACCACTTTTGTTAGATACGTAATTGCCCTTGTATAAAAGGAAGCATTTTAAATCTTCAGGGGAAGAACCTGCATTGTTCTTTTGGGAAAGGGAAAAATGAGCTTGAAGTAAAAAGTAAAAAAATAAAAAAAGGCAACAAAGACATCAAACTAACAATTCCCCAAAAAAAGCTTAAAAGGGGTAAAACCCTCCCCTTTATAATAACAAGTATAAATAACCCTGGATAAAAGGCTATGACTTTTGAGGGAATGCACCATGGCTGCAAGTGATTGACCCCTAAAATTTTTTAACCCGAAACAATTTCATTTAAAATTTTAGTAAACTTTAACCCGATGGTCTCTCTTCCCAATTTTTACTGTATGAGGGTTTAAACCCAAAAGAAGGGAAAAAGGGTTTTTGTATTGTGAAAAAGGGTCGAACTTTTGTTTCTAACCCTTCCCTTTAAAAGAGTTTTGGGTCCTGGCACCAAAAAAATTTTGTAATGCTATTAGCACCTGGGAAAAACCCAGTGCCCCAGTAGCTGGGGAACTCCCTGCGTGGGTTGGAAAAACCCCCGGCCCAGGAAAAATTTGGGTTTAAAACATACCCAAAGCAAGGTGGCCAACCCTTTTTTTTTTCACCTTTTTTAAAGGGGCCCCCTCCATTTATAGCAACAACTACCCATTATCAAGAAAAAAAAAAATTTTTACTTTATAAAATTTCTTTTTAGCGAAAAAAAAAATTTATTTTTCTTTTATTTTTCTCTTCCCCCTTGCTTTCTTCTTTTTTGTCCTTAATTTTTTAAAAACCCTTATGGGAAAAACAAACTTGTATTGGAGAGGTCACCGGGTTAAGTGAGGTTCAGGGTTTTTGTTTCCAAAAGTAATCTATTTAAAAAAGGAGGGTGAGTTTTGGAAAATTTCCCGAAAAGACTTACAGATATGTGCCCCTCCCTCTCCATAGATGAGCAGCTGTATGTATAATGCATACAATTTTTATAAACCATCGGAATTGTTTCCTTTGGCCATTGGGCCCCACCCCAAGGGTTTTCGGCCCCGGGTTTTTTAGCCGGTTTTTCAGCCGTTTTGCGGTTTTTCAACCGCCTGAAAAAAAACCCCCGAAAAGAGCCCCAATTTTTGTCCATGGAAAAACCCCTGCAGCAGTCCCCACTGCCGGGGGTTTTCCCCCCCTGCGGTTTTTTTAGCCCCGGGGGTCCGGGGGCAAAACATAGAACATCCCATCTTTTTGTCCGGTTTTCGGACGGAATATGGGGAAAGTCATGGGAGGGGGGGAAAGGCCCATTCTCCCCCTCATCGGGGAAAAAAAGCCGTCCCCCCCCGGGCCGTGGGGTTGGGGGCCCAAAAAAGGACAAATTTCCGGCCGGAAACCCCACCGGGGAAAAAGTCCACTGCGTGGGGGTGCGCCCCCAAAAAAAACCTGGAAAATTTAAATTTACCTAATTGCTCAATGTATCATAGAGAGGTGCAAAAAAACTGCCACTGTTTTTTTAACCGAATAAAGTGCCATTTGATTTATTTAAAGAAAACTTAACATGAGAAGAAAAAAGGGGTAAAAAACTCTTTCTTTTTTCAAAACTTTCCATCCATAGCTCTTTCAGGGTTTTTTTCAAGCCTTTTCTTTTATTTCTTATGGCAAAACAAATGCGTCTGAGCAAATTTCCTTGGGATTAAAAAAAAGAACGCCCAAAAGAAAAAACATTGAAGTAAAAATCGTGTTTTTTTTGGATTCTTCAGAAAAAGAATGCTTTAAATTATGTTGTTTTTTTTTTTATAGATGGAGGCTACTGTAGTGTAAACAGGGTCTCAGAGTTTGAAGCAATGTAGGTGGCTACCATTTGTAAAAAAAATAGCGCATCAAAATGTGAGCAACATACAGGAAGGAAAATAAACACAACACATTGACAATAGTATAGTCAATACTCATGCACCCTGAGCAGGAATTCTATATCCAAAACAATAGCACTTTAGAAAGGAGAACTGGAAAATAAAGAATTGAATCTATATTTTCTGCAAAACCTGCAAAATGCATGATGTTGGAACCATGCATCAGATAACCTATGGCTTTAATTTTGAGCACAATCATTTTAAATTGGGGGCATAGTTGAGGGCGGAGGAAATGTGAGCATATTATTACCATGAATCTAATGTATGTAAAACAATATATTATTTTAAATTATATGTATGATAGTTCCAAATACACATTTTCTGCAAATTTATTAAAAATACATATTACAGTGATGATGCATTGTGTCTGCCTCCATCCATCTTCTTTTCGTTCTCTGCCTATAATGTAATACTGTGGACATAACTAGATGTGACTCGACTTAAAAACCTTAAGATGCCAGGAAAGAGCAGAAATTTCAGTGTATTCATTGTGCTGCTGGTCAGCAGTAATGTAAGTTCTTCAAATTAAATAGCAAAGGTGTAATGAGTTATCAAATCAAATGTGCATAAAAATAGAAATTCTGTTTCCAAAGTCCATTGACTAATATTCAATAATCAAATAACAGGAACAAAAACACATTAGAATACTGAAATAATGTATTAGTGATAAACAAAACAATACTGATTCCTCTATAACTGAGAAAGTATAAAGTATTTTGCAGCATATCTATCTATCTACCATTATATATATATATATATATATATATATATATATATATATATATATATATATATATATATACTCAGGTATAACCAACCGAATATAAGCCAGGAAACCTACTTTTGCCACAAAAAACTAGGAAAACTTATTGACTCGAGTATAAGCCTAGGGTGGTAAAGGCGGCGGCTACTGGTAAATTTCTAAAATAAAAATGGATTACAATAAAATTACATAGGCAGGTATATGCAGCTTAATGTCCCCCATAGGCAGGTATATGTCCCCCATAGGCAGGTATATGTCCCCCCATAGGCAGGTATAGGCAATTTTAGGCAGGTATAGGCAGTTATAGGAAGGTATATGTCCCCTCATAGGCAGGTATAGGCAGATGTAGACAGGTATATGTCCCCCATAGGCAGGTATAGGCACCTATATATCCCCTATAGGCAGGTACAGGCAGGGCTTATTAAAAAAAAAAATACAAGTACTCACCTTTCCCCGCCACTCCGAGCCTCTCCCGGCTCTCCGTTTTCTGGCACAGGCAGCGTGATGTTATCAGGCCACGCAGGTACCATGTTGACACTCGCACCGCCTGTGCCGGACACTCCGAAAGGCCTTCCGGAGTTCTATTGCAGAGCAGGGAGCGCTCGCTGAAGCAATCTCCCCCGGAACCCAGGTAATGAAAGTGCTCAGATGCCGACGGGTGACCGGAGAGTCAGCTGCATGTGCTCCCAGGAGTCGCATACAGCTGAAAAGATCACCGACAGTGCCCAGGCTATGGCAGCACCTGGACGCTGTCGGCTGACTCGGGATTTAGCTGTATGTGACTCTCAGAGGAGTCGCATATATCTGAAGTATCTCAAGTATCCCTGCCGGCGCTCGAGCAATGGCAGCGCCCAAGCGCCGAGAATAACTCGAGTATAAGCCAAGGGCGGCTCTTTCAGCTCATTTTTTGGGCTGAAAAACTCAGCCTAAACTTGAGTATACATGGCATATCATATAAACAGATGTAGCAGATTTTGACTTGACTGTAATATCACTTTTTTGTGTTGTCTGCACTCATCTCTAAAGCACTGAAAAAGTTGGGATAATATTCTGTACCAGGATATCATGCTGTGTTTTCTGTTAAGTTTAGTTTTGCTACATCTTCAAACATAGTTTGTGCCATACTTTCCCTTTTTCCCTCAGCTTCTTTATATTGATTAAAGGGGTTTTCTAACTACATCGATTCATCTTACCTCAGTCCTGTTTTCTTGGTTTCATTTTGAACTCAGGGTTGTGTTTCCTGGCTTCTACTAGGCTGCAGTAGAAGCCAGGTCTGTAGCTATAGCGACCAGTGCTATCAGTCTATCACGAGAGATCAAGCAGGTCTGGAGCTATAGCAACCTGAGAAGCAGATGCTGTCCATATAAGTGGGGATATCTCAGAATAGGTAGGACACTGTTAATGGACATATATTGCAATGTGACTTGTTTTTGCAAAATCTTTAACATAAAAAGCAATCCTTGTAGTGTTTATTCATATGTCATTCTTGATAGTATTGAACCAAGGGACCTTTGTCTACCCTGTATCCTATAACCGGTAACCATACTGAGCACTTCCTTTTTTAGTGAATTTTACCTCTGTCATATAGATAGATAATTTTCTGTCTGGTGATCTTACCTTCCAGGGACATTGCTGAGTTTATATGATCAAGAACATCATTGGAGCCATAGAAGACTTCTCCAGCTCCACAGCTCAAAAGCATTGATTTTTCTTCTGTTCATGAGCTTCCACATCTCACAGCCATATGGTATGATTGGTAACACACTGACAGTGATCAGTCTTTGTGTTGGTGACATCCTTGCACTTCAATATTTGGCCTATGTCCACCTTGGCTGCATGACTCATTGCTAATTGACATTTGGAGCATATATGAAGGAAGGCACGTCAAAGTGAATAGTCAAGTCTCATTTTCAGTGTATAATGCGCCTGATGTATTAAAGTGGTTTTTGTGCTTTCAGAAATGGTGTTAGATGCATTACGGAACTTAGGTACATTAGTAATGCGCATAACATGTATAAAGGCTATAGATAGGCTGGAAATAAGAGAAAAGTCATTAGAATAGCATGTCAGTGAATAGAAACTATGGCACTGATCCTGCTTGGAGGACCACAGGTCCCAGCAAGACCTGTGCTGTGCTGGCTCTTGCTGTATGTAGAATAAAGGGTGAGGGCAGCAAAAATAAATTTCAAATTTAATGTAGTCAAAATTAAAAAAAAATTAAATCTGAACATCATCATCAGTGGGTTATTTAATGTAAAATTAGTTTTAGATTCTTTTAATTTTAAATGCATTTTATAGCAGATATTTTTATATTTTTGAGATATTAGATATTTAATAAAAATTTTTATAGACACATTTTTTATTACATTAAATAATTTTTTTTTTATAAATTTGAAAATTTAAAAGAAATTACTTTTATTAAATTGTACTTGTGTAAGTTGAGAAATTTTGTACTTTTTCCCCCTTAAAGCAGATCTAGCTTCACTTCGACTCCTCAGGCCGGGCGACCCTAGAAATGGTCTGCCCGTCGAAGCAGTAAGCCCTATTTTTGGCCGACCACTTTCATAATGTTTTAAATCTTCAAATGTTTTGTGAAAACCCCCTCCAAAACCCCCCAGAATCCCCCCCTCATGTTGGCACATTCAAAAGTGTGATCTTACAAACAATGCCCAAAAACAAATACCCTCCCCGGCCACTTTTTTTAGGTAACCCTGCCCAAAAATGCTCGTTAACATTTAAATTTCCCAAACACCCAAATCACTGGCGGCAATCATGCATTTAGGATGTAGACATGGTAAAACAATCTCGCAGTTCAAACCCGGGATCATATGGGAAGAAAGGTGATTTAGTGCCTTTGAAGTGACAGGGTTTTTGGTGCCGAAGGGTGGGCTGAGATTTCAGAAACTGTTGATCTCCCGGGATTTTTAAGCACAACCATTCTAGGGTTTACAGAGAAAGGTCCCCAAAAGAAAAAACATCCAGTGAGCGGGGTCCTTGGGGGGGGAAATGCCCTTTTGATGCCAGAGGTCAAAGGGGAATGGGGAGACGGTTGAGCGAAGAAAGGCAAAAAGTGACTCAAATGCCCCCCATTACAACCCAAAGGGAGGCAGAAGAGCATCCGAATGCACAGTCGGCGAACTTTGAGGAGATGGGCTACACAGCAGAAACCACACCGGGTGCCACTCCTTTCAGCTAAGAACAGGGAACTGAGGCTCCAAATTTTCCCAATCATCGAAATTGGACAGTAAAATTTGGAAAAACGTTTTCCTGGTCTGATATCTCGATTTCTGCTGCGACATTGGGTGGTAGGGGCGAAATTTGGGGTCAACACAGAAACAGGACACCGCCTTGTATCAACGGGGTTTAGGCTGGTGGTGGTGGTGTCATGGTGTGGGAATATATTCTTGGATCTTGGGCCCCTTGGTACCAAATTTACATCGTTGCAAAACCTTTTGGAATCTATGCCACGAAAATTTTAGGCATTCGAAGGCAAAAGGGGTCCAACCCGTTACAGCATGGTGTACCTAATAAAATGGCCCGGGGAGTGTACTTAGGTCATTAACATCGAGCCCATCAATTAGGACATTGTACGCCAGAAAAATCTTTCATAAGTGCCCTTGATTTTTCTTGCTAACCCCACTGGGGATCAATGATGTACCAAAAAAAAAAAGCGTCGACCCCTTCCCATTATTTTCTTTACTGAGTATAAGTTGCAAACTGTGGGTTTTGGGGCCAAGGTCTGGGGCCAAATTTCACGTGCCAAATTTTTAAGTGG
>JAODAL010021777.1:0-66261 GCA_025379985.1 Phyllomedusa bahiana
TGTGGTACCACCATAACTCCTAGGCAGAGGCCGTGTTGGGGGGTTTTTTCAGAATCGGATCTGACCTTACCCTTATCCCCCCTTGCCCGTCCCGTCACCTGCACCTAAGAATATCTCCCGAATCCTCCCTTTCTCTTGTGGAAAACAACTCAAACTTTTGTTGTCTTTTATTTTTCTGACATGTAACTCCCTACTTGTTGGTCTTCCCCTCTGTAAAAATCTCCTCTCCAAAATTTTCCTGAATGCAGCAGCCGGTTGTCTTTCTTTCCGCCGCTTTAATATCCTTTACCCCGTGTAATCCCGCATGGTTGCCTATCAGTCAGGGAAAAATTTTAAACCCTACGTTCGTCTAAAGCTCTCCACAAGCTGTCCTCCCTACTTCCCCCCTACTCTGTCTACCCCCCTGCCGCTCTCTCCCCTTGCTGCTGATCTAGATTACAATCACTCTTCGAACCTCATGCCCCTCTCCAAAATTTTGCAGGTTGCCCAAAATCTCTGGGAAAATTGTTTCCCCCTGGATCAGGGCCCTCAAACCCCCCAGTTTTAAGTGCGTCTGAAAATCTTTCTTGACAAGCCTACCAAAATCCCCTATTGTTATCCCCCCAATTTTTTGTCCAGATTCGTCACTTCCTGAATTTTTGGGACCCCCAGGACTTTTCGTATTAATTATGGTTGGGGTGGCAGGTTTATCCAATTTTATGTATATACCCCTATTTATGTAAATGCTGGACCATTGTAAAACCAAGCATTTTCACCCCTTTTTTTACCCCCTACACCCTAAAAGATTGTAAAGCTCTTGCGAAGGGCCCCCACACCTCGTGTTCATTTGTAAATGTTTTTTATAATGTTTTTCTGGTTTGTCTGTGCTTATTCCTCTTATTGTAAAGTGCGCGAAAAATGTTGGGTATATATAAAAGTTTATTATTTTTTTTTATTATTTTACATCCTGTACTGATCCTGGTACATTGTATTTCCCCCGGTGCACTTATATTTTTTGGGCCGTGTAATTTTTTATTTCCGTATGATCCTGGTTAATCTGTTTTCCTCCGGCTGCATCCTATTCGTGGTGCAGTCATGAGTACATTTACTTATCCCGTACTGATCGAGTTCTTGTATTATTCCGAGCTGCCCCCTATTTGTGGGGCAGTCACTTGTACATACATTATTTCCCGTTTGATCTGGTTAGCCTGTATTATACTCCCGAGCTGCCTCATATTGCTGGTGCGTCACTGTGTAAACATTTTACCCGTACTGATCTTTGGGTTTCACCCCGTTTATACTCCGGCTGCACTCACTATTCTGCTGGTGCAGTCACTGTGTACATACATTACTTACCTGTTGTCCTGGTTACATTGTATTTACTCCGAGCTGCACTACTTTTGCTGGGGGGTAATGTGACATCATTACTTAAACTTTTACTGACCCGGGGTTTTCATTGTATTACCCTCCGAGCTGCACTATATTTGGGGGTCAGTCACTGGTCTACTTATTACCCTTACTGTCCGAGTTACACCCGTTTTTAACCAGAGTCCTAATATTCTGTGGTCAGTACTGTGTGCAACTTTTCAGTTTGGATTTGTGGTTTTTCTTCTTGTTTTAATATTACGTGGAGTTTCTAACCTATGTGTGGACTGTGCATCCCTTGTTGTCTTTTTAGAAAAATTTGTATTTTTGTGAAATAACTCCTGGGATCTTCTTGTTATTCCTCCTAGAAATCTTCCTGATTAGCAGAGGGTGTTCCATACTATTTATCAAAAGGGATATTTTCCATCCACACTTAAAACCCTGATTGGACAATGTAGGTTTAAAGAGAATCCCTTCCCCTTGGGAAAACCCCCTCTGAAAATTTGTAATGAATTTTCGGGGAAAAACAGAAAAACCCCACACAGCATGAGTTTGGGGGGGGGGGGGGGGGGGGGGGGGGAAATGCCGGAATTGTTATTTCACAAGAAACCTTTTTAAAGGTTCAGATTCTGCTCCTGTCCATTGTGTTTCCTGGATCACAGCTCTCCTTTCAGCATTATCTTGATTATGGGGGGTCACGAAAAAGTGTGGGGCTTGTTGTTTCCATGGATACACTGGGTCGGCGGGGTTCCCTAATTTTTGCTTGGTGGGAAATAAACACTGGAATCCTTCGATGGGCCCCGCTACTGCCGACTGGCTGATAAAATCAACTCTCAGCATACGTTAGGGTAAAAAACCCCAAAAGGGAAGGGTAAGTAAAGGGGAAGACGTACTGGAGTCGGGGGTCTGGCCCACTTAGGACATTCCCCGGGCAGGGGGTTTGGGTGTTTTTTCGGAGTTTGTGGTTTTACGACGTTGAAAAACCAGCGCAAATGGCACATCGGGTTTCAATGGAAAACCCCTCCAGCAGCCCCCATGCAGGTTTTTTTTTTGTGCCGAAAAAGATTGAATTGACTTCCCCATCGGTTTTTTTTGGGCGGAATTTGTGTAGTAAATGTGAGGGGGACCCTTTTCTCGTATTGTGGAGAAAAGACGCCCCAACGGCACTAAAACAGGACAAATACCGGTCGTATAAACCAACCCGTATTTGTCCATTGCCGTGGGGCCATGCCCTTAGAGAGCCGGCCAAGTGGAGGGAAATAGGTCATTTTTATTTTTTTTTTGGGAGCCCATTGTTCAGGGACTGTACATAGGGGTTTACTTTAAAACAAAAGTCAAAAAAGTTCAATGTGATGTGACAATCAAATGGCACAGGGGAAAAGAGAACCCCTGCCGCGAAGGCTTACAATTAAAAGGGGGGGAAGAGAAGGAGGTGAGGGCAGACTGTTTTGGGGGGGTGTGTGACAGCGGGTTTTTATAGTTATAGGCCCCTAAAGGGAAGGGGTTTTTCAGGTTGTTTTTGAAAGGGTGAAAGTGGTGGAGGTCTGATTTTTGGGGGGAGTGGTTCCAGAGTATGGGGGAAGCCGGAGAAATCTTGGAGCGGTTTGTGAGGAGCTGATAAGGGGGGAGCGGGAGAAGGGCCCGTGAGGAGCAGAGGTTGCGTGGGGGAGGTATTTGGGATAAGCAGAATATATGGAGGGGGGGGCATGGGAGCCTTGTAGGTCTGGTTATAGCTTAAAAATGATTCGCTGGGAATGGGAAGCCAGTGAAGGATTGGCAAGGGGGGAGGCGAGGAGTAGCGAGGAGAGAGGTGAATAGAGGGAGCGAGTTAAAGGGTGGATTGGGGGGGAGTGACAGTGCTAGTGGGGGGGCCAAGAGAAGGATGTTGCAGTAGTTAGGGGGAGATGACAAGGGAGGGCTAGCATTTTTGTGGTTTGTAGTTGAGGAAAAAAGTGGATTTGGAGAGTTTTTCAGGTGGAGGCGGCAGGCAGAGGTGAGGGTTTGGATGTGGGGTTGGTGGGACAAGGGAGTCAAGGGTTACCCCAAGGAAGGAATTGCGTGACGGGGCGAGTGTGTGGAGCCGCTGATGTGTTGAGGACAGGGGGGGGGTGGGGGGGAAAGGGAGTGGGAGTGGGGGGAAAGATAAAAATTCAGTTTTTCTACATTAAGTTTTAAGGAGGGGGAGAAGGGGATTGGACAACGAAAATCGGGGATCTTGGACAGTAGAGGAAAGTTGGGTCAGAGTGAAAAAGTTGGTATCTCGTTTGGTGGTATTGAAACTGTTTTGTTTTTTTATGAGCGCCCCGGGCCAAGAGTGTAGACAGAGAGGGTAAGGGACCAGTACTGCCCCCTGGGGACACAAACAGGGAGAGGTGGAGGAGGTGGTGGACGGGGTGAGAGAAATAAATGTTGATCAGGGTTGAGGGATCCAGGAAAGGCTGCTCTGTGAGGAAGGGATTTGTAAGAAGGGAAATGGTCGACAGTGTCAAAGGCAGAGGAAGGGTTTAAGAGGAAAAAGGAGAGTAGTGGTGGGTTTAGAGTTATGTTTTTGGGGAGCCCGGGGTTGGGGGGGGGTTTCAGTAGGGTGGGGTGGGAAACCAGATTGTAGTGGGTCAAAAAGAGAGTTGGGGAGAGGTGGGGGGGACGTTGGGGAAAAAGGTTTTAAGGGGGGTTTTAAAAAGAAAAGGGAACAGTGAGATGGAGCGATGTTGGAAGGAAAGGGGTTTAAGAGATTTTTTCTTTAGGATGGGAGTGATTTTGGGTGCTTAAAAAGGGGAAAGGGGAAGATACAGAGGTTAGTGATAGGTTGAAAAGGTGGGGGGAGGGGGGGATGGGTGAGTGGCAGTGGGTCAAGGTTACAGGTCGTGAGGTTGGATTTGGAGAGTAGAGAGGAGAGCTTGTCATGAGTGACCGTGGAGAAGCAAGTTGGGGGGGGGGGGGGGCGCGGGTGCAAGGGGAAGATAGAAGGGCGGGCGGGGGGGACTGTGCGGGGGTTGGGGGGGGCGAGGGCAGGGGAATGATGCTTTTTTTTGAGGTTGGTCATGTTTAGAAAATGGTGGCAAAGTATCTGCAAAAAAGGTTGGTGGGTGAGGCGGTGTTTGGGGGAAATGAAGAAGAGATTTAAAGGGTGTTGAATAGTTGTCTGGGGTTGTGAGAAAGAGAGGAAAAAGATTATCTGCATTCTTTTTTCAAAAGTGTTTCCTTTTGAACCGCCCCCCAATAATCCAAAAAATCTGCTTTTCCCCCCTGCCATTATCAGCTATTTAAAGGTCCCCTAAAGGGGGTACAGCATGAAATGGATGTGGTCATGCTCATGGTCTGTTTCACATTGGGGGATATTATCAACTCCCATCAATGTTATGGTGGAACAAGTAAAACAAAAAGGAGGGATATAGCGTTTTTTTGTATAGATCACATTGGGGATGAAAAAAAAATGAAAATAAAGTATCCTGTTTGTGCTTGTCCCGGGACAATGCCGTCATTTTCCCACTATGTAGAGTGGAAGACGCCAGCTGCTTATCAGCCCCTATACGCAATGTGGATCTCAGAAAGTAAACCAATTGCAATCAGTTCATCAACCAGAATCACAGTTACCCAAATAGCTCAATAGGTTGGGGTACACGGTACATATCACTCAGCACATCTTTATTTAAAAAAAAAAACAAAAAAACCCACAAACTTTATTTGAAAAGAATGACGCTTTTCGTGTCTATGACACTTCTTCAAGATTCCCGATTCGCCCGATAGGTGGGTCTCACCTTGGGGGTTTCACCTGCCTCCGGAATTTGGGCTGTTAAACAAGAACTAAATCAGACCCTTTCTTAGTAAAAGGGTTTCCCAACTACATATGGCCTGCACACACACAAGTTAAAATTTTTGGGTAAATGTAGTATGGTTTTTTGTACTTTGTGGGATGTGGCACTTGTAGTTCCCTAGCAATTTGTGGTGGTTTCATGATAAAGACTTGGTTGGTAGTGTATGGGGGAAGTTTGCTCCCCCATACCCTTTCGTTTTCCTGGGATACGGGGAATGACCGGTAATGGTCATAATAAGAAGTGTGGAGGTGGTAATATGGGAAGTTTGCTCCCATAACTATGTTACCCGGATACAGGGTCACAGACCTGGTGGTGGTCAATGATAAGACGTGTGGGGTAGTATACTGGAAAGTTAGTCCCAATAACCCATGTTATGGATACCAGGGTCACAGACCCGTGGGTGGTCACATGATAAGACGGGTGGAGGTAGTATACTGGAGAAGTTTTGTCCCCCATACATAATGTTACCGGATACCAGGGTCACATGACTGTGGGTGGTCACATAAGACGTGTGGAGGTGTAATTGGAGAAATTCGCTCCTTGCCTACTGTTATGGTCCCCGGGTCACAAGACCCCTGTTGATGGTACGATATGTTGTCCAAAAAAACTATGGCATCCTTTACCATTTACAGAAATATGGGCTGTACGTTTTTTTTTTGATATGGGGTATGCCCCCGTATAAAATAGGTAAAGAAACTGATTTTGAATATGTCAAAAAAGGAAATAATTATTTGCCCCTTTGTGATTGTTCAAGTTTCCCCTGAAAAAGAAACATTTAATTTTAAGGGTCGGTTTTTTTTAAAATTTTGGGAGAGAGAGAAGAAATACCCAAAAATAAAATCAGAAAATCAATTGTTAAGTTATATAAATTTGTTTTGGGAGAGAATAATTTTTTTCCCCCCTAAACCTTTTAAAGACCAGTTTAGCCCCAAAAACAATTCGTTCCCCTTTGAGTAAGACAGCTTTAAAAATGCACTTTTAAAAAAATCCGTCCACAGACTTTTAATCAAAGATTTAAACCCTCTCAAATGGGCAAGCCCAAAAGGTTTTTAAAGGGATGTAGGGAAAAGATCATAGACCTGCATAAAGTGGAATGGGTAAAACCCCAAATAAAGGGGAGGAAAAAGGGAAAAATGGGCAATAGTAAAATGGAAAAAAATAAAAAAAGTGTAAATTCACATCAATTTGGGGGCGCCTGCAAAACTCACTCTGGGGTATTCCGATCAAAGGGAAAGTGAGGATCAGCCCCAAAATACATAGGGGGTTGGGGGGGGGGGGCTTGTTAAGATCCAACAGCGGGACCCCCGTCCCAAGAAAACCATGTACACATTTTTAATAATGGTTTGAAAACCTGCAGGCCCCCAAAGGGCCCCCGTCAAAAAGGCCATGTGCAGGCCCCCTTTGGTTTTTCATTAACCCCGATGATTCTGTGATTGGGGAAAGCTGTTTCAGATGAAGAAAATTGAGCTCTTTTTCATTATTCAAATCGCCAGGTTTGGAGAAAAGAAAGCTGCCCGTGACCCCCCCAGAAAAAACCGTCCCATGCAACATGGAGGGAGGAACATTAAATTTTTTGGGGGTTTGTTTTCTTGTAAGGGACAGGACTACTTACCGAAAACAATGGGGAATTGGTTTGAAGCCAAAAAAAAATTTTTTTTCCCTTAAAACCCCGGGGTGACAACCCCCTTCCCTTTCCGCCCAGGAATTAAAAAAATTTCCCCCTGACATGTGCGCTAAAACTATCATCCAATAAAAAAAATTTTTTTGACTGTGTGCTTGCCAACAGGGTTTTTCCACAATTATTAAGTTTTTCTTCCAGAGGGTCAAAGGCCCATTTGCATTTTGCGTAGAAATAAATTTATACAAAGTTTTTCTAGATTTTTTTTTGATATTCAATTAACCCACCTTTAAAAATGATGTTCTGTTTTGTCAGTGGGAAACTTTCCCCAAACAGAAGGGGTCAAATACTTATTTCCTTTAATGTTATTTGAAAATTGTGATTTCCTAAAAAATTTTAAATAATAAAGACATTTAAAGTAAAAATCCTCCTTTTTGGTGTACAGCGCCTGGAAAAATGGCATTTACAATATTGCACCCCTTTCACTTCACCCAACAGACCTCACGACCTTTTTAAGACATGTATTTTATTTCTCTTAAATAGCATTTCTTCCTCTTTATAAAACATTTCTTCAAATCACAATGAAAATCACAAATGCAGATAAAACATATTCACAATCCAAACACTTCTTTGGCATTTGGGCAATTTTTTTTTCTCTTTTTGTTTTCTTTTTAAACTCGGCGACTCTTCTTACATTGTACAAAAATTCATTTTTTACAAAAAAGAAGCATATTTTATATTTAGTCATTATTTATTACCGGAGAAAATTCAAAAAAATATTTAAAAAAAAAAAAAACCCCCAAAATTCTTTCCCCAACCAAACCCGCCATTTAGTGCATTCAAATACACTTGGGCAGCCCTTTTTTGTGGGGGATAAAAAGGTGGGTTTGGGGGGGTCTGTTTATGTAAATTAATACTATGGGAAAAAGGGGGTCTATTGGGGTTCAATACTTTCCATTAAAGGGGGCCAAATTCAAGATAAGAGTTTTAGATAAACTCGGTGGGGGATAGGGGGCGGGGGAATAGGAGGTGGGGGTTTTGACTGAAGCAGCACACAAACAAAAAGGGTAGTAATAAAACCGGGCCATGCATATTCGACACAGCGACGTCATGTGATGTCTGGAACGAGTCCTGAAAAAAAATAAAAAAATAAAAAAGCAGCATTATCTCGGGAGACAAACTTCCTGACAAATAAGGGCATAATGAACATCCTGTAGCTTCTTAGTTCCCTCTGGGGAGGTGTACAGATGCCCCGCCCCTGCGGATCCCTCCCTGGCTCTTGCTTAAGATATCTTGCAGCTGTTCCTTGTGCAGTTCTTGGGGGGGCTCTGTGGCGGACGGATGATCTTGGCTTTTTTCAGGCTGTGCCTCTTGTTTAAGTTGTTGGCGGTGAGCGAGTACGACCGGCCATGCATCATCCTGGCGTTCAGTCCGTTCGCCATAGAGAATGATTTCAGATGGCTTCGTAAGGCAACCGGGAGGGGGAGCTTGTCAACCAGGTGAACGGGGGTGCAAGATAC
This sequence comes from Phyllomedusa bahiana, assembly GCA_025379985.1. Taxonomy (NCBI): domain Eukaryota; kingdom Metazoa; phylum Chordata; class Amphibia; order Anura; family Hylidae; genus Phyllomedusa; species Phyllomedusa bahiana. The sequence goes on from JAODAL010021777.1 coordinate 8,298, forward strand.
GATGGCTCGGCAGCAAAGGTCTTGCAGGCTCAGTACTATTGGAAGATAAAAAAGAAAGAGGCATGTTAAGATGGTGACAAAACGTCATGCCAGGTTCCAAAGGCATAGCCTGAAGCTTCTGCACCCATATGTACTAGCCCCCCTACCAAGCGTTACATACACATGTGGACAAAACTGGTACCCTTTTCAAAGAAAGAAAAACCCAAAAGGTTCCACAAAATAACTTGAAACAATCAAAAGTAATACATTTAAATTTACTTATAATCATCTAATGAAAAAAATCAGACCTTGTTCTAAATTGTGGTTTAACCGAAACAATAAAAATGGCCTGGTAAAAAATTTTGGCCTTCCCCCTCCTCCCCTAGAAAAGATAGTAAATAATTTGACCATAAGGACAGCTTAAACTAAGGTGTGTTCTGTAATTAGCATCATAGTGGTCTTCAAACTTGTCATCAGTTAGTCTGCCTATTTTTAGGGTGGAAAGTAGTCACTCTGCTGTTTGGTATCATGGTGTGTATCACACTGAACATCGACCAAAGAAAGCTAAGAAGAGAGTTGTGTCATGAGATTAGAAAGAAAATTATAGACAAACATGTGAAAGGTAAAGGGATCATCTCCAAACAGGTTGATATTCCTGTTACTACAACTGCACATATTCTGAAATTTAAGGACTATGGGACTGTAGCCAACCTTCCTGAACGTGGCAAAAAGAGGAAAATTTATGCCAAAATCAAAGAGACTGACAATACAAATGATAATCAAAGAGCCCAGAACAACTTCCAAAGAGATTAGAGGTGAACTCCAAGGTCAAGGTACATCATTGTCAGGTGACACTGATCAGCATCTGTCACCGTCTTTGCCAAAGTGGACTTAATGGAGGAAAACCAAGGAGGAAACAATTGTTGAAAGCAAATCTTAAACAAGCTAGACTGGAATTTGCCAGAATTCATATTGACAAGCCACAAAGCTTCTGGGACAATGTCATTTGAACAGGTGAGAAAAAACGAGCTTTTTGGCATGTCACATCAGCTTTATGTTCACACAGGGCCGTTCCTAAGGGCGGTCGATCGCCCGGGGCACTGAGGCTCCGCTCACCCGAGGGGGGCGCCGCCGGCCTCGCCCGTCCGGAGAATCACCCCTGACTCTGCGCGACTGTTTCATAACAGTTGCGCAGAGCCAGCAGCTGCTGGTACAGGGAGGAGGCGGGACGGATCGTTCCCATCCTGACTCCTCCCCTGTATCAGCGTCGCAGGGGGCGCACAGCTTTCACCGCGCCCCCCTGGGTCCCCCTGGCGGCAGAGGCAGCTCTGCCGCCGAGGAGATCTCTGGGAGCTGCGTGCAGCGTAAGCGGCGTGATGATGTCAAGCTGCTTACCTAGCTCAGCAGCTCCGGACCGGGACGCGCGGACCGAGGTGAGTAATTTTTTTGTTATTTTATGATTACTTACAGGGGGAATCACTGGCTACAGAGGGGGGCATCACCTGGCTACAGATGGGGCTACTACCTGGCTATAGGGGGCTATAGGGGGCTACAGGGGGCATATTACATGGCTACCATATGAGGTGCTATAGATGGGGAGTTTGTATAGAGATAGGAATTGGTAAAGAAGTCCTAATAAATTGAGGAGTCTTAAGATATTTCTTTTGTAAATTTTACAGCGAAGAGTCGGGAGTAGTGTTTTATGAGTCTGGGACAATAAGAGAGAAGAAGAGAAAGAGAACAACTCTTCAGAGACGTCACCTGTGAGTCACTAGATATAACTTTACTGTAATCATTAATATTTCTGCAGAGCCTGTGTACAGCGGGTATCCAACACTGTATGGTCACTGTATGCCGGTAATATTGGTTGAAATATAATGGTTTGTATTCAGTAATGGTCAGTTTGTATTATTCAGTCACTATATGGTGGTGATATGTGGTCATGGTGTGGTGGTATTATTTGGTCACTGTGTGCTGGTGATATGTGGTCTTAGGATTCTGGTTGGTGTAGCAGTGTTATTTGGTAACTGTATGACTATTTAGTAGTTTTATATGTAGCAGATTGTGGTAAAGCTTTTTGTATATTTTGGCTTTGGTTTATGGTGATGCAATATGTCGCACTGTATCGCCATATGTTCCAGGAGGGGGGTCGAGGCGAAATTTCTTCACCTCGCCCTGAGTGAAATTTAGCCTAGGAACGGCCCTGTGTTCACATATGCAATAATGAAGCATATAAAGAGAAACTATTGTACCTACTGTAAAACAGAGGAAGCCTGGTTATGTTTTGGTGCTGGTACAGGGTGTTTTTAATCAGTTCAGGGTACAGTGAGATCTCAAGACTATCAAGGCATTCTGGAGTGAAATGTGCTGCACAGTGTCAGAAAGCTTGGTCTCAGTCACAGGTCATGGGTCCTCCAACAGGATAATGACCAAAACACAGCTAAAAACATCCAAGAATGGCTAAGAGCAAGGCATTGGACTATTTTGAAGTAGCGTCTATAAGACCTGATCTAAATCCTATTGAACATCAGTGAAAGGAACTGAAACCTGCAGAAGGCACCTTCACACCTGAGACAGCTGGAGCCGCCCACGAGGAGTGGGCCAAGTACCTGTGGACAGCTGGAGCCGCTCACGAGGAGTGGGCCGGGCACGTGCGGCCAGCTGGAGCCGCCACGCGAGGAGTGGGCGGGCACGTGCGGCAGCTGGAGCCGCCCGCGAGGAGTGGCGTACCGTGGCACTGGAGGCCTAGTGGAGCCGCCCGCGAGGAGTGGCCGTGCACGTGCGGCCAGTCTTGGAGCCGCCCGCGAGGAGTGGGCGGGCAGTGTCGGCCAGCTGGAGCCGCCCCGAGGAGTGGGCCGGGCACGTGCGGCCAGCTGGAGCCGCCCGCGAGGAGTGGGCCGGGCACGTGCGGCCAGCTGGAGCCGCCCGCGAGGAGTGGGCCGGGCACGTGCGGCCAGCTGGAGCCGCCCGCGAGGAGTGGGCCAGCACGTGCGGCAGCTGGAGCCGCCCGCAGGAGTGGGCCAGGCACGTGCGGACAGCTGAGCCGCCCACGAGGAGTGGGCCAGGCTACGTGCGGACAGCTGGAGCCGCCACGAGGAGTGGGCCAGCACGTGCGGACAGCTGGAGCCGCTCACGAGGAGTGGGCCATGTACGTGCTGACAGCTGGAGCCGCTCACGAGGAGTGGGCCAAGTACGTGCGGACAGCTGGAGCCGCTCACGAGGAGTGGGCCAGGTACGTGCAGACAGCTGCAGCCGCTCACCAGGAGTGGGCCAAGTACCTGTGGGACAGGGGCAGAAGTCTTATTGAGAGTAATAGAAATTGTGTGTTTGTAGCGATTGCCTCAAAAGGTTGTGCTACAAAATATTGAGGGAATCAACATTTGCATCCAGGCCAGTTTCATTAGTTTGCTTTTTTTTTTTTTTCGGTTGAATTTTCATTGGTCGATTTTCAGTACATTTACATTTAATCCATATGCGTTTACATTATAATACTAATGCTGCGTTTGGACCCACGCTGCACCCCCTATAGCCAAACCATGCTGTTCCCAAAGCAGAAGTTCTACACAGTGGCCTCTAAGACCTAGTGCAAAGGTTATTTCTCTCCTTCTGCAGAGGGTCATGTGACCTGTTACCGCCATATAGTGTGAGGAGTAGAACACACCATGTATATAGTGCTGCTGTTACAGACCTGCAGGTGGCAGTAAAGGAGCACAGCTTGCTACCATAGTGACGTCTCCGCTGCAGTAAATCATCATTGTGGCAGGTGAGGGAGCAAAAAAATATTCAGGATAGGAGAAATATTTTCTCAGCCAGCCGCTTGACCTACTATGGCGGCAGCCATAGCGCCCACACCTCAGAAATAGAACTGGCTTATGCATGCCAACGATTACAAGCTGTGTACCCCAGGGGGAGGAAGCTGGGTCACTGCGGTAGTAACCCGAACGGCTTTTCCAGAGTCACAATTTAAAAATGCTTAAAAACATGCTCCCAAAATCAAGGAAAACCTTCACTCCTTAGTTATATCTGTTTCTAGAAAAGCAGAGCGACCACTCCTGCGGCAGCTGTACTGGCAGCCATACTGGTTGTCCTCAAGAAGACCGTAATAGTAGAAAATGTGGAAGACATTACCATTACCCACTCATATAGGTAGATGCACCATTCAGGGTTCTGGGATAGTTGGGTGACCACCCCCGGGGCAGCTGTACTGGCCGCTATACTGGTTGTCCTCAAGAATCTCTGATCCCGTAATAGTAGTAGATGTGGAATACATTCCCATTACCCACTTATATAGGTAGATGCACCATTCAGGGTTCTGGGATAGTTGGGTGACCATCCCCGGGGCAGCAGGGAAAGGCGCAACTGGTTTTTTCTCAGAATCCCAAACCTCTAGAATAGATGGTAACACTTTCCCCTTACCCCTCAAAAGGAGATGACCTTTTAGGGTTTGGGTAGTTGGGTGACCACCCCGGGCAGCTGTATGGGGAGCTATATGGGTTGTCCTCAAAATCACCCAAAACCATAGTAGCAATATATAAAACACGTATATTACCTATTAATAGATGCCCCTTAAAGGGGGGTTTCTCACTTAAAAAATGCTTTTTATGTTTAAAAAAACTTGCAAAAAAAAGTCACTTTGCTTGTTTCCATTAACAGTGTCCTACCCTTTCCAGAAACCCTCTTTTATGGCTGCACACTCTCAGGTCGCTATAGCACAGACCGTTTGATCTCCCCCGATAGGTGCCCGCATGGTTTTATACACAGACCGGCTTCTACTGCAGCCCTAGTAAACCAGTAAACACCCCCTTTAAAATTTAAAAAGAAACCCAAAAAACAGGGCTGAGTAAAATGAAACAATGTAGTGAGACAACCCTTTAAGGGTTGGGGTATTTTTGGGGGGGCCATCCCCGTGGGGCACTGTACTGGGCCCCTATACTGGTTGCCCAAGAATCCCCCAAATGTAATAATAGATGTGGGAAAACTTCCCCTTACCCCTTTTTTAAGGTAGATCACCAATCAGGTTCTTATAGTTTGGGGACCCCCCCGGGCACTGACTGGGCAGCATACTGGTTGTCCTCAAAAATTACCATACCTAGAGTATAAAGTTCAGAATTATACTTATTGTGCACCCTTAAAGGAGTTGCTCACTATTACTCTTTAAAAAACCCTCCCCAAATTTTTGGTTTATTTGAAAGGGGTTTTTGGCTTTTATGGCGCATAGAAAGCCCGGGGTTTGCTATACACAGGTGTGGGCCCTACAGGAAGTTTGAAAACAGTTGTAGCTATAGCTAGGGCTGACACCCCCTAAAGGGTTGTTCACTACAAGGATGCTGCTTTTTTTGTTAAAGAATTTTCAAAAAAAGTCCTTTTAAAAGTTCCATTAACATTCCTACCCATCTAGATATCCCCCTTTATGGGCTGATCAGCTCCTAGTTCCTATAAATACAGCCCTTTTTTTCTCCATAGGCTTTCCGTGGTTTTCATAGTACAGCCCGGCCTTACCCCAGGGGAAACCAAACACCCCCTGAATTCAAAGTGAAACCAACTGGACTGAGGTAAGATGAATCAATGTAGTGAGACAACCCCTTTAAGGCAACGTTCACACGGCTTATTCACGGCATAATTGCGGGACAGATTTCGCCTGCAATTACGCCATGTGTACGGGGAGGTGGCAGCTCGCCGGCCCTATAGACATTCATTATCCACGGCGCGTATACCGCCGTAAATAACTGACATGTCACTTTCTCGCCGTATTTCGCGAGCGGGGAGAGAAGACGGAATCCATAGTTCTCTATGAGAACTGTGGATTCCCGTAATGACTGGGACGGATTCCAGCCATATTGCAGCGCAGTACGGCGCGAATTACAGGCTGAAATCCATCCCAAAATAAGCCGTGTGAACATTGCCTAAGTGTAATACGTCCTTCACTGCCTTCTCCAAGTGTCATGTTCTCTCAGCCATTTCCTGGGAAAGCTGGGTGACAATGGAGGACCAGAGCTCTAATTCCATGAAGGCATCCATTCCCGTTTCTCAGTGACAGCAGGATGCAAGCTTATTCTGGCTGTCATTCATGTCTCCTGCCTATCAGAATCTGGGAGAGCTGGGTGATGAGCCTCGTTTCTAGTTTTCGGTCACGTACCCTTGTTGGGCCTCCAGAGACGGTCCATGCCGTGCCGCAGCAGCACTATCCTGGCCAGCTCCGTGAAAGACTCTATGATGTTGAAATTGCACAGAGGGCTGACCTCAAAGAAGGTCACACCCAGGCGCTCGGCGTAACACTGCGCCTGCTCCGTAGACACCTGACGCTTGAACGCCAAGTGCAGACGATTCCCCACCAGGATCTTCGGCACCCCTGGGGCATGCTGGGTAACAGAACACAATTCACAACAAGTTCATTAGAAAATGTATTAGGATGAGAACATCTTTGGGAAAGCTGGGTGACTCCTGACTGGTAAGAGTGGTGTTGTTACTTCTTCCAGTCCATTATGTAGTCAGGACTTTGAACAACTTTTCTAGACTCCTGAAAATCAAATATGTAGTATACAGCCCATACTTGCTTAAAGGAGTTTTGCCAAGAAGTGAGTTCCTTGCCTCTTATCTGCTCAGGAGAGAAGATAAACTCAGAATGCAGCGTCATATGAGGGAGAGGTAGGGAGTGAGCAGAGAGCGAGGAAGCAGGGAGCGTCTGCAATGTTCACTCAAATAATTACATTACAACCAGTGGATTCTCTATACAGCAGACAGCCTCATACACTACACTTTTCTCCCCAGTCCCTCCAAAGCTCCTTCATGTTCACGGTCATCAGATAAGAAGTGCAAACAGGCAAGTGGCCAGATCAGCTCCTGTCAGTGTCCTGGTCGTGTCCAATGTAAACTGTCAGGAAACTAAGGGGGACTGAGCAATGCTGTAGCTCTCAGAGGCTTCACTTTTTTTAATGCCATATATTTAGAAAAGTGATTAAATACCCATTTTGGAGGATCCAACATCAACATTACATCATGGCAAAACCCCTTTAACAGGTAGATCTACTGCTCAGGACTCTAGGAAAGCTGGGTGACAACCAACATGGATGCCATAACAACTGTCCCCCTAATTTTCTAGACTCCTGAACGTCAAATATTCATCATGTTCATCCACCACTTGATTATGTAGAAAAATTTGCTGCTCAGGACTCCAGAAAAGTAGGGTGATCACCCCATGAAGCAGTTATGACATCCAAACTATGTGTCACACAGCTTTCCTAGATTCCTGAACATCAAATATTCATCCCTCATTGATCAAGTTTATCCTCCTGCTACTTAATCTAGCTAGATCGGCTAGTCCGGGCTCTAGAAAGCTGGGTGGCAGCACAGAATATCCCATCGTACTGTACAGAACCTCTAGACCATGGGTCTTCAAACTGCGGCCCTCCAGCTGTTGGGAAACTACAACTCCCATCATGCCCACTGTTATAGATTATATAAATGCATGATGGGATTTGTAGTTTCCCAAACAGCTGGAAGGCCGCATTTTTAAAGACCCATGCTCTAGACCAGGGGTGCAAACTGCGGCCCTAAGTGTTGGGAAACTAAAACTCCCATATGCCCATGTTAAAATTTTTATAAAAGGCATGATGGGAGTTTTAGTTCCCAACAGCTGTAGGGCCGCAGTTTGACACCCCTGTGCTAGAGCATGGGTCTTCAATGCGGCCTCCAGCTGTTGGGGAACTACAACTTCCATCATACATTTATATAATCTATAACAGTGGGCATGATGGAAGTTGTAGTTCCCCAACAGCTGGAGGGCCGCAGTTTGAAGACCCATGCTCTAGACAGAGTAAAATGTCTCACCTCCTCAATCTCCTTTATCCAGCGGTCGATGCCGTCGAATGACCAGCGGTTCGTGATGTCATAGACCAGGATGACGCCCTGCGGAGAGAAAACAGAGGACCTGAGTAAAGCTCAGAGGATATAAAATGTGCCCCCTCCTGAGGCATTATGGGAGGGTGAACACAAATAATGACAGCCCATCTGAGGACGGGTGCTGAACATGTGGTTTCAATGTTATTGTGACAATCAGTGCTGAGTGGAGTAGCCCTTTAAAGGGGTTTTGCCACAATCTCATTTCATACCTCCTGCATCCAGCTCTCCAGCTCTGTGTGCTCAGAAGGGGCCGTGTGTGATTTGTTTGAATTGTGCATCATGTGACCGAGCAGGATGACATCACCAGGCCTTTCCTTTCTGTAGTCAAAGAAAGGTCTGTTTATGTAAAGCATTGTGAGTAGCTGAGAGGTAAAGTTTTTACCTCCAGGCACAAAGGTCCTAGGTTCAAATCCCTGCAGGAACCAAACCGGCGTTTTTTTTTTCCCTCTTCATCAATGCACAGACCTGATTGAGGTTTCTTTTTTATTTGCGCTGTTTGACTAATTACTAAGGAGCACAGAGGATGGGAGTAGAATGACAGCACCTGAGGTTTGAACACTCAGTAGCTGCCTGAGAGGAGAAGTGATGTCTGAGCATGTGCGACCAGGAGTGAGGAGCTCTCAGCCCTGGTCGTATCCCCTGGAGACAAGCTGTAAACAATGGATCACTAAGGAAGCAGCTAAAACAAAAATGGTGCAGAATTTCTAATAATAATGAACGGTGAAAATGTTTGTTATATCATTTGCAAGCTTTCCACGTCAATTTTACTTTGTGGCAAAACCCCTTTAAGTGCCATAGTGACGGTAGTAAGATTGGAGGTGGTGACACAGTTTGGGAGCGCGCCAGCCCTGCTACTCTAAAGATGTTCACAATTAGAAACGAGGGTTTCGCAATTGACAAACGAATCACGCGACGGCAGAGAGTGCGGCTGGCCGGAGAGTCTTGGGACATGTACAACAACAGCAGGAATGTGGATGGTATCATCTCGCCGGCTCGCGGTAACAGATGATCACACTGCAGGGAGGTAGAACAACACAGAATGTCCTGTCCCTGACACGGTATGCAAACTAAAGAGATCCGTAAAAAGGGGAATGGCGCAATTAATCGGTGGGGGGGGGGGGTGTAAGGCTCCAAGGAGTCCCACTTTCATAGGAAGGGGCAGGTTTGCATAAACAAGCGGCCAAACAGACAGGAAGGTCACTCCAGGGCAGTAGTTGAGCACTGACCTGACCCGCAGAGGTAGCTCACCATGTGCTGACCGGCCTGCACAGCTTTGTATACCTCCTATTTGAATGCACGGGTCATACAGAATAACTGCTGCCCCCTCCATTGAAGGTTGTTTTTTTTTTTACTAAGCAATCAGGATACATATGGAGGGGAGAGGGGAAAGAGGATGAAACAGCGCCGCCCCTGCTGCTTCTGGTAAGAGTTCAATATCTCAACCCCGTGCTGGATTCAAGGCCACAGCGCTCTATAATGTTCTCTATGCTGGTATACAGATATAGGGGAGCAAGACCTCTTCTCCTGTGTGTGCAGTGTATGGGAGACATCATAGCAGCTAGCCTCCTATAAAGGGGGCAGCACCTCCTCTCCTGTGTGTGCAGTGTATGGGAGACATAGCAGCTAGCCTCCTATAAAGGGGGCAGCACCTCCTCTCCTGTGTGTGCAGTGTATGGAGACATAGCACTAGCCTCTATAAAGGGGCAGCACCTCCTTCCTGTGTTCATGTAGGGAGCATAGCTCTAGCCTCCTATAAAGGGGGCAGCACCTCCTCTCCTGTGTGTGCAGTGTATGGGACATAGCAGCTAGCCTCCTATAAAGGGGGCAGCACCTCCTGTCCTGTGTGTGCAGTGTATGGGAGACATAGCAGCTAGCCTCCTATAAAGGGGGCAGCACCTCCTCTCCTGTGTGTGCAGTGTATGGGAGACATAGCAGCTAGCCTCCTATAAAGGGGGCAGAACCTCCTCTAGTGTGTGTGTGTGTGTGTGTGTGTGTGTGTGTGTGTGTGTGTGTGTGTGTGTGGTGTGTGTGTGGTTTGTGTGTGTGCGCGCAGTGTAAGGGAGACATAGCAGCTAGCCTTCTATTAGGACCTCCTCCCCTGTGTTTGCCATTTATGGGAGACATCATAGCAGCTAGCCTCCTATTAAGGGGGCAGGACATCTTCCCATGTGTGGAGTGTATGGGAGACATAGCAGCTAGCCTCCTATAAAGGGGGCAGGACCTCCTCTTCTGTGTGTAGTGTATGGGAGACCTCATAGCAGCTAGTCTCCTATAAAGGGGGAAGAACCTCTTTTCCTGTGTGTGGAGTGTGAGAGAGACATAGCAGCTAGCATCCTATTAGGACCTCCTCCCCTGTGTTTGCAGTTTATGGGAGACATCATAGCAGCTAGCCTCCTATTAAAGGGGCAGAACATCCTCCCGTGTGTGGAATGTATGGGAGACGTCATGGAAGCTACACTCCTATAGAGATATAGTGGTGCAGAATCCCCGTTCCTGTGTGTGCAGTTTATGGGAGACATCATAGCAGCTAGCCTCCACCCACTAGTTCATGGAGAACTGAAAATCAGAGATGGAGGATGCAAAAACTGGTGAAAATGTCGCATAAAAGATATATAATGCCACAGAATCAGTGCTACTTGTGCGCATACAGGCCAGCTCTCCCTGAAGAGTCCTCCAAAGTAATAAGAACACAGTCTATAGTCCACTGCTGAGTACAGTTCTCATTTTACTTCAGGTATAGGATTATCTAGTGATGACAGAACTGTGACAACCTTTCATTTCTAGTAAGAGAAGGCAAATTACCTTTCGGAAACTGTGGCTCCGCTATATGGGTCTATGTGCCTCAGGTCTCTCCAGCGCTATATATTGGGGACTACGGTTTCAGAGTTGTTGCTCCTCATCAGTGGAGTAGACTTTTTTTTTTTTTTTTTTAACCCTTTCTGTAATCACCGTCTCCCCCACCCTCTGTATAATGGATGAGACTGGCACTCATTAAACGAGTGGGTCTTTGTGCTGGCCCTTTAAGTGCTGCAGAGCTCTGGCTAGCAGCGAGTCAGTGCGGCAGCTCCGGTTTTCCTTGCCAAATTCCTGCGTTTAGTAGGAATGAAGAAAGGAAATGGCCTGTGCAGGATCCATAAATCACTGTCCACAGCTTATCAGCTCAGCGCAGGCGGCTGAAGCCCCTCCCCAAACAGCGAGGGCGATGCTCTGCCCCCTGCACCTCATATACTGGACCCCAAGAGAGGACAGTCACCAATTTGTAAGATATCACAGCACTTACCAGTCCGGAGACTTTCCAATAAACTTTGCATTTCAGTTCTAAAAGGGGTTGTCTCACTACATGGATTCATCTTACCTCAGTCCGGTTTTCTTGGTTTCATTTTGAATTCAGGGGCGTGTTTAATGGCTTCTACTAGGCTGCAGTAGAAGGCAGGTCTGTAGCTATAGCAACCAGTGCTGGCAGCCTATCAGGAGAGATAGAACAGGTCTGTAGCTATAGCGACCGGAGGAGCTGATGCAGCCCATACAAGAGGGGATATATCAGAATAGGTAGGACACTGTTGCAAAGTGACTTATTTTTGAAAGATCTTTAACATGAAAAGCAGCGATCCTTGTTGTTATAAAACCCCTTTAACCGTTTTAAATATCTCTGCTTGCTATCAGTGACTACATCTTGGGAAAAGCCGACCTGTATACAGTCTAGACTATTCTCTTATGTTGCAGCAGAACATACGGGAGATTTGTGATGTGACTTTTTTGGGGTTTACAGAGATTCGTCACATTTGTGACAAACCCCCCAGCTGTGAGCTAATGTTTCCAGCCTCAGGATGGCTTCCATTCACTAACTGCAAGCAGATATACAGACAGTACCCGACTTACAACGTTCCGACTTACATCTGTCCCCTAGTTACAAACGGAGACTTATGGGGAATGCTGGCACTTGTAGTTCCAAGTTCCACAACAAGTGCCAGCATGCCAAAACAGCACATGAGGTGAAAATGAGGTGAAATCTTCTTAACAGGGGCACAGACAGCAAATCAAATGTAAAAACCCTTTCCTGCACTATCCAAAACTAAAGAAACCGTTTTGTTCTGGAGTTTTATTTAATAAATCTACCTGTTCCGACTTATATACAAATTCAACTTAAAGGGGTTTTCTCGCTACAAGGATTGCTGCTTTTTATGTTAAAGATCTTGCAAAAACAAGTCACTTTGCAATATATGTCCATTAACAATGTCCTTCCTATTCCTAGATATCCCCTCTTGTATGGGTTGCACCAGCTCATCAGGTTGCTATAGCTACAGACCTGTTTGATCTCTCCTGATAGGCTGACAGCACTGGTCGCTATAGCTACAGACCTGTTTGATCTCTCCTGATAGGCTGCCAGCACTGGTTTCTATAGCTACAGACCTGGCTTCTACTGCAGCCTAGTGAAAGCCAGTAAACACGCCCCTGAATTCAAAGTGAAACCAAGAAAACAGGACTGAAGTGAGATGAATCAATATAGTGAGACAACCCCTTTAAGAACAAACCTACAGTCCCTATCCTGTTTTTAACCCAGGGACTGCCTGTATATTCAATGGTAAGAAGCAAATTGTAGAAGAAAGCGATAACTGCTAAGGCCTGGGTCGGAGGTTCAGTTTGGAACCCCCATTGCAGAGACCCATTTATGGACAGACCAACAGCCTCCGATAGACCTCGCCGATTACAATGAGGTCTGGCCAGTGTCTGCTGCTTAATTGGAAAAACATCCCAGCAGGCTGTGCTATTGTTTTCAGTATTTTAGACGGAATCTTTGATGCAGAGGTCAGTGAATATATTTTTGGGAAATAAATGGTCTCATCCCTATTCCCTTTGTGGCCTCACCTGAGCTCCTCTGGAATATGAACGAAAAATAGTGCAAAATCTTCCCTGTCCGGAAGTGTCCCTGAAAAAGAAGATGGAAACAGGATTATGAACACAGAAAATTAAAAAAAAATAAAAAAAAAAAAAATTAAAAAAAAGTAATACATTTTTTTTTTTTTTTAAAAAAGTAATAAAAAAAAAAAAAAACACACGACACCAAGGAGTTACCAGATCCGGATGATCACCACTAATGGCCACTAGGCCGTCATCCTGGTCCTGAGTGACACATACATTCACACAGGATTCCATTCCCTGCATTAGATCCCTTTCTACCTCTCCACCTGCGCCTGTGTCAGTCTTCACTGCAGTTCTAGCATTCTATTCTGGCATCTTTTGCAGAGCACAATGACCTACTGGAACAGATTTGTGCTCGCATATGTTCTAGCCATCAGTGGTAATAACTTCTCCCGATCAGCTATTGGCAGAGCTCAGCTTCCGGCAGAACCTGGAAGCGCAGTCTGACCACAGAACCTTCTCCAAACCAAAGGATTAGGACGGTTCCCATCTGTAAAGCGATACCGAGTACAGACACCGTCTGCTCGTGCTTTACACAGAAGCCGAGCTAGCTGTAGTAGAACTACAACTCTCAGCATGCCCCGACTGGACAAGCCCCAACATCCACGGAGCAGGGAATTCTGGGTAGGCAAATGGAGGTCCCATGGAGCTTTCTGGGATTATAAAGCTCAGTATTCGCTGCCAGGAGTTTCATCATTTGGTATGCCGCCAACCTCCAGCTTCCAAGTGCGTGAGCGGAGAATGAGCTGCATGACGGAGCTCGCCGCCTTAAGGGTTACTCCAACGTTTACCTGCGTTACTTTGATTTCTGGTAGATTTTTATTAGCTTTTTATGGTTTGGTAACTTTTTTTTTCTTACTATATCAGTAGAAATAATATTTAGATATATTTTTTGTTTTTCAATGCAATTTTTTTAAAATTATTTTGAAGGTTTGATTTTCGGTTTCTTTATTTTCTAAAGTAAAGCTTACAATAAAATGGAATATAAAGCCCCCCCAAAAAAGTAAAAGAAGTTACGGTATTCCTCCAGCTTCCAAGTGCGTGAACCTGTAACGGGGGTCCCCGCGACCCCCGTGTCAGGTCGTGGGTACACCTGGGATTCGGCCATGGATCCCGCCAAGGAGCCTCTTCCGAGCGTCTCTGACCTCACAACCATCGTGGCCCAGCAGTCTAAGCTAGGAAGAGGGTTAAGGGGGAGGGGATACTGTAACGGGTGTCCCCGCGACCCCCGTGTCGGGTTGCGGGCACACCCACACCCCGGCGGCGTCCTCTGCTGCGAGCGCAGCTCTGCCCTCTACTCAACTCGCCGCGCTCCTGTTTCCGGCCGGGTGCACTTGGGGGGCGAACGCACGCCTGGCCAGCAACAGGCGCGCACGCGGTACTGCAGCCAGATTTAAAGGGACAGCACGCCGGTGATTGGTTTTCCCGGGCGCTAACCCTGTTTAAGTCCTGCCTTTTCCTATTACCCCTGCCGAATCGATAGTGCCCTGTGCCTTGAGAGGAAGCATTCCAATTGTATCTTGCGTCTACTGTGTACTGTATCTTCTGCCTCCGTCCCTTGACCACGAACCTTGCCACCTGTCCCCGACTATGAGCTTGCTTCACGATTCTGTACCACGCTACACCAATCCCGCCGCGTCAGGGGTAGCGACCTGGTAGCCTCACGCCGCAGCAAGTCCATCCCGCTTTGCGGCGGGCTCTAGTGAAAACCGGGTCCTTCTTAGATTCCGCTCCCTGGTGTGGCTTACGCTGTCGCTTGCGGTGGTCCAGAGGAGCCACATCCTCGGTTTGCCTCCTGGTAAGCCGATGCTGACAGAGCCGAGAATAAGGACGCAGCTCCGCCGCACCCAGAGGCACTACAGCGTCGACCTGCATTACACAGCGCTTTTATTTTATGTCCAGTAATTGATTTTTATCCTTTTGTCCATTTCGTTTGGTAACTTTCTTACTATTAGTAGAAATGACATTTTTCTTCCTACATTTTTTATTTTAATACTAACCTAAAAAGATGAAAGAGTCAAAATTTCTCATTTTACATTTGTTTCCTTATGTTATAAAAGTGCATAAAATACAATACAAAAGTGAGGTTTTTTTTCAATTTTTATCTTCTATTTTTATTTTTTCCTTTATATAGTTTTTTTTTTTTGTCTTCTACTGTAATTACGTAATCCTTAAATGGGTTTTGCCACGAAGTAAAATTGATGTGCGAAGTTTGTAAATTAAAATAATAAAAAACAAACTCTTATTCCTTGACTGTTCAATAAAGCATTGAATTTAAAAAAAAAAACAAAAAAAAAACAAAACACATTTTCACCATTCATTATTATTAAACATTCTGCACCATTTTTGTTTTAGCTGCCCCTTTAGTGATCCATTGTTTACAGCTCGTCTCCAGGGGATACGACCAGGGCTGTGAGCTCCTCACTCCTGGTCGCACATGCTCAGACATCACTTCTCCTCTCAGGCAGCTACTGAGTGTTCAAACCCCAGGTGCTGTCACTCTACTCCTGTCCTCTGTACTCCTTAGTAATTAGTCAAACAGTGCAAATAAATAATAAAAAAGGAACCTCAAATCAGGTCTGTGCATTGATAAAGAGAAAAAAAACCACAGGTTTGGATCCTGCAGGGATTTGAACCTAGGACCCTTGTGCCTGGAGGCAAAAACTTTACCTCTCAGCTACTCACAATGCTTTACATAAACAGACTTTTCTTTGACTACAGAGAGGAAAGGCCTGGTGATGTCATCCTGCTGGGTCACATGATATGCAATTCAAACAAATCACACACGCCCCCTTCTCAGCACACAGAGCTGGATGCAGGAGGTATGAAAGGAGATTGTGGCAAAACCCCTTTAATGATGCAGCTATTCTCTGGCTTTTGGTTTCTCCTTTTCCTCCTGCTTTCCATGAGCCTTATTTTTTTCTGTCTGCCTAGATGTATGAGGGTTTGTACTTTACAGGACTTTTGGTACAAATTTTATGGTACCATCAACTGTCCTATATCATGCCCCCCCCAACCCCCCCAAAACACCAAAAAAAAAAAACATTGGTGGTTGGAATGTTAAAAAATAAAAATGCAACTGCACCATTTTTGTGAGGGTTCTATTTTTATGGAGCTCAATGACTGGTATAAATGGCAGGTTGTTATCTGTATTCCATGGATTGGTACAATTTTGACAATACCTAATTTATATAGTATTAATTATGTTTTACTACTTTTTTTACAGACGCGGTGATACCAATTAGGTTTATGTTTTTCATTGTTTCTTTTTTTTAATTTTTAGTATTTTTTAATTTTTTTTTTTTTACATTTTTCTTTATGTTAAAAGGGGTTGTCTCACTACAAAGATTTATCCTACCACAGCCCTGTTTTCTTGGTTTCATTTTTAAATTCAGTGTTTACTGGCTTCTACAGGCTTGCAGTGAGGAGCTGGTGAGGACATCAGTCAGAAGAATAAACCACCTTCTAATTTTCACTTCATTATTCTTAATCTCAAGCATGCCAAACGTATCTATTAGGCTGCGTTCCCACAGCACAGGACAGATACCGGCCGGTTTATCCGCGGGAGGGGGGGGGGGGGGCTTTTATCCGCGACGGACCCTCCCCCTTCACATACATTTGCACATATTCCGTCCGAAAACCGGACGGAAGATTGTGCTTGTTGAATGTTTTGCGGCTGGACTGCCGGCGGAAAAACTGCCGGACGGAAAACCCGTGCAGTGGGGACTGCTACACGGGTTTTCCATAGAACACAATTGTGCTTATTTTCGGCCGGTTTGTCAGGCGGTCTAAAAAACCGCAAACCGGCTGAAAAACCGGCCGAAAACCCGTGCAGTGGGGACATGCCCTTACTTATACTTTAGTAATAAAACATCCAACTTTGATTTTTCACCTCATGTAAAAAGAATTTCCAAGACGCATAAACAGTATAGATCAGATTATGACAAAGATAGGAACAATCTTACTTTTATCTATCTTTATGTCATAATCTGATCTATACTGTTTATGCGTCTTGGATTTTTTTATATGAGATGAAAAATAAAAGTTGGATGTTTTATTACTAAAGTATGAATAAGAGATACGTTTGGCATACTTGAGATTAAGGATAATGAAGTGAAAATTAGGTGGTTTATGCTTCTGACTGATGTTTAAACATGGAGGGACCTTCGTGAAATCGCCTAGGCGAAGAGACTTTCATTACTGTGTGTTACAAAAATGAGCTGGGGAGGACACCAGGTCTGTAGCTATAGCAACCAGTGCTGGCAGCCTATCAGGAGAGATAGAACAGGTATGTAGCTATAGAAACCAGCGCTGGCAGCCTATCGGGAGAGATAGAACAGGCCTGCAGCTATAGAAACCAGCGCTGGCAGCCTATCAGGAGAGATAGAACAGGTATGTAGCTATAGAAACCAGCGCTGGCAGCCTATCAGGAGAGATAGAACAGGTCTGTAGCTATAGAAACTAGCGCTGGCAGCCTATCAGGAGAGATAGAACAGGTCTGCAGCTATAGAAACTAGCGCTGGCAGCCTATCAGGAGAGATAGAACAGGTCTGCAGCTATAGCGACCGGTGCTGGCAGCCTATCAGGAGAGAGAGAACAGGTCTGTAGCTATAGCGACCAGTGCTGGCAGCCTATTAGGAGAGAGAGAACAGGTCTCTAGCTATAGGGACCGGCGCTGGCAGCCTATCAGGAGAGAGAGAACAAGTCTGTAGCTATAGCAACCAGTGCTGGCTGCCTATTTGGAGAGATAGAACAGGTCTGCAGCTATAGCAACCAGTGCTGGCAGCCTATCAGGAGAGATAGAACAGGTCTGCAGCTATAGCAACCAGTGCTGGCAGCCTATCGGGAGAGATAGAACAGGTCTGCAGCTATAGCAACCAGTGCTGGCAGCCTATCAGGAGAGATAGAACAGGTCTGTAGCTATAGAAACCAGAACAGCTATCCAATCCGGAGAGATACAACAGGTAGGTAGCTATAGAAACAAGAGCTGCTAGCCTATCAGGAGAGATAGAACAGGTCTGCAGCTATAGCGACCAGTGCTGGCAGCCTATCAGGAGAGATAGAACAGGTCTGCAGCTATAGCAACCAGTGCTGGCAGCCTATTAGGAGAGAGAGAACAGGTCTGCAGCTATAGCAACCAGTGCTGGCAGCCTATTAGGAGAGATAGAACAGGTCTGCAGCTATAGCAACCAGTGCTGGCAGCCTGGGTGTAGTAGGAGTGTAGTAGGAGTACAATCATGGCAGCCACAGAGTCTTGACAATCAAACGGCACCCCACAATCACATGGCAGGGGGCGCCACTGGGGCTGCAGCACAACAGTTAGACGCCATGGGCAGACAGCCTAAATGGTTAAGTCCGGCATCCTCAAACTGCGGCCCTGCAGCCGTTGGGAAACTACAACTCCCATCATGCCCACTGTTATAGATTATATAAATGAATGATGGGAGTTGTAGTTTCATAACAGCTGGAGGGCCGCAGTTTGCGGGTGCCTGGGTCAAATGGCCAAGATCGGAGTGGTCTCCAATCCCGTTTGCCAGCAGCCGCCACCCGCTGTGTATGGAATGGGCTCCTCGAGTGAACCCGCTCCCTACCCCCTCGGCACAATTTGGCCGCACAGGTACGTCCTTGTGCGCTTCGCCATTAATTGTACTTTTTTGTTACCTTTCCTTATTCCCCCGCTGGGCGGCCTCCGATATTCCGCTGCATTTACAGGCTGGATAATTGCACACTTAACAGTATAATTATAGGGAGCAGCGAGTTTATTTTTTCTTCGCTGCAGCTCTGGATTGTCACATCGAAGCGGATTAAAATTCTTCCCATTTCTCACGTGTCGGAGTTTCATTTACTATTATAGAGATCCAAATCTGTGCCATATGCTACTGCTCTTCCTTCTATTACCTTCATGAACCAGGAAGATCTGGATGTACAGACTACAGCTCCAGGAGGGCGAGACTGCATGAGATCAGAGCTGCATTCATTGTGACCATCTGCATCTACATTGTGCATGCCTCAGACTATGGTTTATAGGCAGACGTTACAGACAGCGGCTGATAACAGTAGTGCAGCCTCAGGCCCCTGACCTGCACCATATATTTACCAGGCTGGTGGGTGGCAGCACACCACAGGCACAGCTAGTACTATACAGCGGTCACCCTGCCGAAATCACCACCCTGGCTCTTCAGCCCCTTTTATCTCATGATGGCAATAGCAACTGTGGCCCCTGCAAGTGAGGGGGCCTAGCTGTACCCTAGATTAGGCGCATCACTTATACTATGCAAGGTATACCAGACGCCAGATTGTTGCCACATACTTTCCTTCAGGCTATACACTCATTTAAAGGGGTTGTATCATTACATTAAATGGTCTTCAGAATAAGGGGACAGTGAAAACAAGCAACTTTGCAATTGGATGTCATTTGTAAAGCTGTCTTGTTTTCACAGTCTCCCTTATCTTCATTTTGTGTAAACACAGTTCCCCAGTGCCGGTCGGATTCCACCTCCTTTCATTTCATTGGCTGCCGGCTCTACTAATTTACATCCTGTCCGGTTCCCGGTTGTATTCACGGGAGCGCGCATTCCTGCCTCTCTCACTCAGAATAAGGGGCCAGCAACATTTCACTCTACAGCCAGCAGCTGCACATTAACACTGCAGCTGCTTCTACAATCCGAAAACAGCAGAATTGTGCCTCGGTGCTTAATGCTCCTGCGTATAAGGGGCCGGCAACAATTTCACTCTATACAGCTAGCTGCTCGTCAGTGACTCTGCAACTGCTTCTACAATCAGAAAACAGCAGAATTGTGCCTCGGTGCCTTGTGTAAACATAGAAGGGAGACAGATCTGTGCTGCTCTGGATGAGTTCATAGAAGACCGTCTAGACTGAATGCAGGCCTGTGGTATGTAAACAGCTCTTACAAAATAAGACTGCATAGGGAGAGGAACCACAAAGTGACATGTGGAGTGGAATGCAGACAGGTGGGGGAAGAGCAGGGATGTGCTATCCCCTCCCACTGATCTCAAACAAACACACTGACTCGGGAGTGAGCACGAACAGTGAAGGGGGGGATAATGTCATCCCAATTCAGTTAAGAAACACCCAGCTGGGAGGGGAACAAACGCCCCTGGATTTTAGGAACCGAGAAAATGAAAGTACAAGGAAACACAAAATTGTCAAGCGATAATTCCCCTTTAATGCACCTCGTTTCTGACATGTCGCCCACAGTGTTCCTACTGTGCAAAAGAAGAAAAAAATTGAAATAAAATTGAAATTTGCTATTGCTGTAACCGCTCTGACATGATCATGTGACTATTTTACACTGTAAATGTGAAAACAAATTTAAGAAAAAAAAATGGTGGAATTGCTGCTTTATTCTATTCCTCCCCCTTCCCAAAAAAGAGGAAGTAATGAAAAAAAAGTATGTGTTTCAATACAGCCTATATACCTGAAATGAATCCATTAAAGGGGTTGACTCATCTCACAGTTTCATAGGATGCATGAATGAAATAATGCTGCTTTGCTCTGTCACTTCCTGGTCAAGCTGTCTGTAATTAGCACATGAGTTCCTTGTATTCAGACTTCTCTGTTTTAGTCTAGATTAAATAAATTACCTTCTCTGAGGTCCTGAGAAGCTCCTGAGCTAATGTAAACAGTAGAGTAATTACTGTCTTTTGTCTGAAAGATCAGATAACACACAAGCTCTCACACTGCCAGCTGCTACCTGTGTGATGACGTCACTCCCTGCTATCAGATAGAACAAACAGCAGGGGGGGGGGGGGGGGAAAGTACACAGGTCCGTCACTTGGGAAACCTGAGAGCACAGAAGGTGATAAAATCACTTGTAGCTCCTTAACAAAAAAAGGTGAACAACGCAATATATTTGGAAATGTCTTCATTTAGTGTTCCCTACATGTTGAAAGCTAATCTTTGTAGTGAGACAACCCCTTTAAAAGTATAAAAGCTGCCCTGTCTCTATCAAGAGTGGTCTGCATTAGTAAATCCTTGTGAAATAATTCTGAAGCATCTTCTCATATCCGTGTGTTGTTCCTCGGTTATTCCTCCTAGAAATGTATTACTCAATCGGTCAACTGGGTGTTACCAATTGAGGGTGTGTCCTGCATACACTGACTGGACAATGTTAGACTATGCAGGACACACCCTCACTCAATTGGTAACACCCAGTTGACCGATTCAGTAATACATTTGTAGGAGGAACAACACAGTGAGAAGATGCTCCATTATGGTTATTTCACAGGGAACACAAACCAGTCAGGAGTTTTCACTGGTCCTCTCTATTCCCTTAATGCCATAAACTTACAGTGCAGCATAGTTAGAGGTATGGTGCGGCCTCACACGTGGAGCCCGGTCCATAATTGGCAGGCAGTGGCTGTTTGGTACAGCTGGCAACCACCACTAGTGCCCAAGACTGGAGACTGCTCCGATCTCAACCATTTACACCCCAAGGTAACCACGATCATGGCATCTAAAGAATTAGGCTCTGTCTCCACTGCACAGAAAAATGTCCGTTTTTTCAGCGTTTTTCTAAAAACGCAGGAAAAACGACTGTAATCATCTCCCATAATGTAAGAACTTCCTGCTGTCTCCACTGAGCTTTTTTCTGCTCGTCTTTTGAAAAATGTTCTAAAAAACGCCAGAGCAGGGCAGAAAATTTACTACAGGAGTCTATGGAAAGCGCCGGACATCTTTTGACGCGTTTTCTAGGCGTTTTTTTGCTGCGATTTTTCAATGAAAACCCTCCCAGGAGACTCAAGTCCCACCTAGAGTGGGTGTTAATAAAGGTTATACCTGATCAAATCTGCATACAAGTGTCTGATGTGTCCTTGTTCGTACCTTTCGTAATAAAATGATCACGCTTTGGTCGCCAACTATGTTTGCGCAATTCATATTTTTTCGCTATAAATACGTTTTGTATGGATTTTGGCGCCAGAATCCGTTTTGTTTTTACAGATTTTGTCGCTAAAATCCTTTTCTTAACATATAAAGTTATAAAGTTCTCGCTTCTGACGCTGAAAATACTTTTTTTTTTACGGATTTTGGTGCAAGAATCCGTTTTTTGATGGATTTTGGCGCCAGAATATGTTAAATATTTTAGCGCCAAATCCGTAAAAAAAACCAAAACGGATTCTTGCGCCCAAATTTGCAAAAAAAACCCCCATATTTTTAGCGTCAGAAGCGAGAACTTTATTAGCACCAAAATCTGTTAAAAATGGACTTTAGGGCCCAAAAACGAATTTTTTGGCGACAAAAGCGAGATAGCTTTATTAGCGCCAAAATCCGTAAAAATGCAGATCTTCGCACCAAAATCCGTGAAAAAAGGAATTTAGGGCCAAAATCTGTAAAAAAAAAACAAAACACACAACGTATTTTTGGCGACAAACACGAGATCATTTTACGGATTTTGGCGCTAGTAACGTTACTACAAGATGACATATAAATGCAATAATGTGCTTTATATCCCCTTTTGTAGGGTGGAGTTACATCCAATGGCTTCATTTATGCAGACATTAAAAAAAACAGGCTTGAAGACAAGCAAAAAAACGCAAATCGCGGCAGAAAACGGCCGTTTTTTTCAGCTGCTTTTGACAGACAGGGGACAGAAAACGCAGTTTCATGAACATTTTTAGCAATTCGTTTTCAGTCCACTGCAGGGGAGACCGAGCCTTCGAGAATAGGGCAGCGACAGCCACCGATCAGCCGCCCCATGACACGGTCACAATGCTGCACTTGTTACAATAAGGGGCATAGAGGGTGGGCACCGATTCTACCCAAAAGGTTTCCCTATTTTGGAGACTATATCATGCATTGCATAAAGGACAACTCCCCACCGATGGCCACACACAGGGCGGGGCAGCGTCACCCTGTGCCAGAGGCTCGATGGTACCTGGCGGGCGATCCCTCCCTGTTCCATGAGATACAAGGGTTGTGCAATTAGTAGGAGACAACACAACCTGCTGGAAAGTCTCCCACACTGAAGGGCAATGAAGCCAAAAGACTGCAGCTTTCTGATAGACTTTGCTTCAACTCCTCATGGTTCGCAATCTCTGCTTGCTGTCAGTGAATGGAAACTCTAGTTACCAACCATAGAGGAAATACACATCTAGATCTCCTTGCAGCTGAGGGTGTGTTACAGTTACATCCAGTCTAGACGATCTTAAAAGGGGTGTTCTCATCTCTGTATTCCAGAGAACGAGGACATGGCCGCGCTTGCACAGTTCTCCTCGTTCATTTCTATGGGATTTCCGAAAATAGCCTATAAAACGTGCAACGAGCGGGCACCGCGAGAATGAGATGGAACGACCTCCTTACGCTGAACACAAATCTGTCTATTGTCCTGGTTTTCGTTATAATCCATCAGTGCAGGCAAAACGTGTGAGCGCGGAGCTCAAGGGTTTCTCCAGCCCTTCGACAAGGATGGCCTATCCCTAGCACTGGCCAGAAACGTTTACCTCTTGGACAACAGCTGATCAATGCGAAGAGACCATGGCGCTCAAGCTAGTGCACAGACACAGTGTACCACCTGTACCTGTGGCAGTGCCTGGTACTGCAGCTTGTCCAGTTCACTTATAGGAGCGATCCAGTTGATATTTTTATTGGCGCACAAGGGCATAAACAGTAGTTTTTGTACCGACGTATTAAATATGTGTATTACTATATTCCCAACATATATATCCTGGCCGGAAGTGATGGCGTTCCATTCAAATCTGTAGTTTGAATGGAACGTCGTCCCTTATAGCCTCAGTGGGTGCGTTGTATGTGTTGGCCTTCTACAGCGCACACCTACTGCCCAATTCTCTGCAGCGCATGCGCACTAGTCTGGAATGCTGGTGCTGTGGACCACCAATCCTCTACATGAACATATAGTAGCGCGATGTTCCTTTCAGGGTGGGCATTGTGTGGCGACCGCATAAAAGTGCGGACCACCTGCCTGGTATGTATGACCACCTACTACTCAATTCTCTGCAGCGCAAGCGCACTAGTCTGGATGCTGGTGCTGTGGCTGCAGATCACCCTCCTCTACATGATCATACAGTAGCGCGATGTTCCTTTCAGGGTTGGCATTGTGTGGCGACAGCATAAAAGTGCGGGCCTCCTGCCTAGTACGCATGACCAACTACTAGCCAATTCTCTGCAGCGCAAGCGCACTAGTCTGGATGCTGGTGCTGTGGCTGCAGAACACCCTACTCTACATGATCATACAGTAGCGCAGTGTTCCACTCGGGGTGGGCATTGTGTGGCGACAGCATAAAAGTGCGGACCTCCTGCCTAGTACGCATGACCAACTACTACCCAATTCTCTGCAGCGCATGCGCACTAGTCTGGATGCTGGTGCTGTGGACCACCAATCCTCTACATGAACATATAGTAGCGCGATGTTCCTTTCAAGGTGGGCATTGTGTGGTGACAGCATAGAAGTGCGGACCTCCTGCCTAGTAAGCATGACCAACTACTAGCCAATTCTCTGCAGCGCAAGCGCACTAGTCTGGATGCTGGTGCTGTGGCTGCAGACCACCCTTCTCTACATGATCATACAGTAGCGCAGTGTTCCACTCGGGGTGGGCATTGTGTGGTGACAGCATAGAAGTGCGGACCTCCTGCCTAGTACGCATGACCACTACTACCCAATTCTCTGCAGCGCATGCGCACTAGTCTAGATGCTGGTGCTGTGGCTGCAGACCACCCTCCTCTACATGATCATACAGTAGCGCCATGTTCTGCTCGGGGTGGGAATTGTGTGGTGACAGCATAGAAGTGTCGACCTCCTGCCTAGCGTGCACAACCAGAAGAGAATTCTTTTGCGCATGTGTGCCAATTACGATGCCACCGCTTACATACTGTGGCCGCCCACTGCGTTCCTCGAATGAAACTTCACACTATTATGCACTGTGCGACGTGCATTTAGGGGAGGGTGACAGGTAGGCAAGTGCCAGCAATCAGACTAGCGCGCATGCACTGAAGATAATTAGCTAGTCAGAAAGCCTGTGCATACCAAAAGAAAACAGCACACCCACTAAAGCTGTAATGGAGGACGTTCCGCTCAATCTACAGATCATCACCGCGCCAGACTACCAATAGTGTGAGTGGAGAAATACAAAGATAATTGGTAATCTACACTACTCACTAAAAGTCAGGGATATTTGGCTTTTGGGTGAAATTTGTTGAAAAATTAAAAAATTTATATTTTATCCTGTATCCATGTAAGTCATAGCATGTAGTGCTGATTACCTCATCTCAAACAATTCAATACAACAAGAGCCAACACCAATGGAGGGTCCACACCATCAGAAAGAGTCACTGACTTAATAACGTGTCTTGTGGACTTAAAGGGGTTTTGCCAAAAAGTGAGTTCCTCACCTAACAGGCTGATACTCCCCTCTTGAGGCTTGAAAAAGGGGCGTTGTGTTTCTGTGTTAATAAAAAACAAGTACCTCCTCTGTGATGTCATCGCTCCACCTCCCATGCACATTCCTGATACTCAGTCTCTGTAGTTGAGTAAACATTGTTTGGCTAATCCACAGAGGAGAACTGTATTGTGCACAAGTTACATGCTTTTCGTTTCTCCCTCTTATCTGCTCAGGAGAGAAGATAAGCTCAGCAGGCAGCCTTCTTTCATTTGTTCACAAACTGATGCAGGGGGAAAGGGAGGGGGCTGAGCAGGGAGCATCTGCATGTTTACTCGGATAATTACATTAAAACCAGTGCATTCTCTATACAAAAGACACAGGATCTTTTCTCCCCAGTCCCTTCAAAGCTCCTTCATGTTGCCTGCCATCAGATAAGAAGTGCAAACAAGCAAGCACAGCCAGATCAACTCCTGTCAGCTTATGGTCCTGTCTACTGTCAGGAAACTAAAGGCATGTAAGGAAGGGTGTAGCTCTCAGAGGCTTCACTTTTTTAATTACATATATTTAGAAAAGTGATTAAATACCCATTTTGGAGGATCCCACGTCAACATTAGATCGTGGCAAAACCCCTTTAAGCATCAATTAAAAGCTTGACAACGACGTCTCCAGCTGCTCACAAGTCCAGTTATCGACAGCGGAGGCTCCCGCTCTTCTTGAAGGGGCCCTTCAGGTCAATGAGGTTCAGGGATACAGAGTTATGAGCTTCTACATGGGGACTCCGCTGATCCCACAGGTTTTCTAGAGGGTTCAGGTCTGGAGAAAGCGGAGGCCCCTCCATTTGAGGTGCCCCAGTCTCTAACAGCCGTTCCCTAATGATATGACCTTGATGAGCTGGAGCATTGCCATCCATGAAGATGAAATTAGTCCTGTGTTGTTCATGTAGAGGCACAATGACTGGATTAGTGGTGATGTTCTAGTAGTAGAGGCCGTCACTGTACCATCCACACAGTATAGGGCAGTTCTGTATGGACTAGACACACCTGCCCGCACTGTGACACCACCACCAAAGGCTCATCTGGCGAGAACACTGGCTGATGCATAGTGGTCTCCTAGACGTCTCCAGCATGGTTGGCCGCCATCATTTCTGCTCAGAGTGAATAGACTTTCATCCCTCGCCCAGTGTAGATGCCTCCTGGCCCATGCAAGACGATGATGCCTGTGCCTGGTGGTGTGGTCAGGTCAGCACGCAGACCACACTCATGTAAATGGTTACGAAGGGTCTGAAGGTGCCTCTCACCTCCCTTAATCGTGCCTGGAGTTGTGTGGATTCATCATCCAGTTCTGCAGGGCATTGGTTACAATGAAGTGGTCATCAGTCTGTGATGGAGCCAAAGGACGTCCACTTCTTTGCCTTTCTGTGACTCTTCCAGTCTCTCTGTATCTCTGATACAACCTGCTGATGACACTCTGACACACTAAGCTCAGTGGCTACTTCCGTCTGAGAGCATCCTGCTTGAAGCCTCATAATGACGAGATACTGTTGATCAATATTAAGGTGTTGTCTTGGTGTCATGATGTCAGAATGTGAACAGCAGGATGAGGAGGACCGTTTAAATCCCAATTCAAACTGATCCCCTACATTTATTGGGTGATTCAGGGATCAAACACCTGTTGTGAATTTTACCATTAAGCTCCTTGTTAGAGATCAGCAAGTTGTGCAAAAAGTCCTGACACATTGAACAGTTGGACGTGTGCATCTAAAGGGAAGAGATCGGCTCATTTAGTGCATTTAAAAAGAAATTCAAAATTTTTTATGTTCATCCTGAAATTTCAGCCAAAAGCCAAATATCCTGGACTTCCTGGAGTAGTGTATATATCAATACTAAAAAATATGCTGCCGTTGTGGACCCAGTGGGCTAAAAACAAAACAAAAAAAAAAACACAAAGCGGCCCAAGGGGTTGTCTCACTGCATTGATTCGTCCTGTTTTCTTGGTTTCATTTTTAATTCAGGGGCGTGTTTACTGGCTTCTACTAGGCTGCAGTAGAAGCCAGGTCTGTAGCTATAGCGACCAGTGCTGGCAGCCTATCGGGAGAGATCAAACAGGTCTGTAGCTATAGCAAATAGTGCTGGCAGCCTATCAGGAGAGATCAAACAGGTCTGTAGCTATAGCGACCTGAGGAGCTGATGCAGCCCATACAAGAGGGGCTATCTAGGAATAGGTAGGATATGGTTAATGGACATATATTGCAAAGTAACTTGTGTTTCCAAGATCTTTAACATAAAAAGCAGCAATCCTTGTGGTGAGACAACCCCTTTAAGTAAGTAAGGACATAGCATTGTACAGAAGGACACCTTCGTTGCGCTGGCCTGTGGCAGAAGTCGAGTCCCTACCGACCTATCTGGCCCCAGCAAACCCCTCTATGGCTACTTGGCCTCATAGCACTATCAGTATTAGAGAATACTGTCACAGAACCTCAGCTGTGAAAGTATTTAGGACAGGATTTCAGTTTTGGTTGTATTTTAGAAAGTTTCCATTTGCTGACAACAAGCAGAGGTATTAAAGAACTGAAACACAAAATATATTAGAAACCTTGACTATGATGTATTTTCTGGAGGAGAGAGGAGGTGACCTTAACCTGTTTAAAGGGATTGTATCATTACATTAAATGGTCTTCAGAATAAGGGGACAGTGAAAATAAGCAACTTTGCAATTGGATGTCATTAGCAAAGCTGTCTTGTTTTCACAGTATTCCTTGTCTTCGTTTTGTGTAAACACTGTTCCCCAGTGCCGGTCGGATTCCACCTCCTTTCATTTCATTGGCTGACGGCTCTACTAATTTACATTCTGTCCGGCCCCTCGGTCATATTCACGGGAGCGCGCATTCCTTCCTCTCTCACTCAGAATAAGGGGCCGGCAACAATTTCACTCTGCACAGCCAGCAGCAGTAACTCTGCAGCTGCTTCTACAATCAGAAAACAGCAGAATTGTGCCCGGTGCCTAATGTTCCTGCGTGTAAACATAGAAGGGAGACAGATCTGTGCTGCTCTGGATGAGTTCATAGAAGACCGGATTCAATTGCAACAAACCTCCAGCTGTGAGAGGAGAAGAGATCAGTGCTCTGAGTTCATAGAAGACTGTCTAGACTGAATGCAGGGCTGTGGTATTTAAACAAACAGCTCTTACAAAATAAGACTGCATAGGGAGAGGTACGACACAGTGACATGTGGACTCAGACAGAGCGGGGGGGAGGGGGCATGGATGTGATATTCCCTCCCACTGATCTCCAACAAACACACTGACTCGGGAGCGAGCACAAACAGTGAAGGGGAGGGTGATGTAATCCCCTTTTAGTTAAGAAACACCCAGCTGGGGGATTTGTAGCGGGGAAGAAACACCACTGGATTTGAAGAGCTGAGAAACTGAAACTACAATGAAACAGACGAACTGATAAAGCGATACATCCCCTTTAAGTGGTGATCTTTTATTGCTAGGCAGATCGCTGTATGAACAACTTCCAGTCACCTTAAAGGTAGAGGACGCAAAGCAGGAGGAAGGTGCGAGCCAAATCCGCTCAGCTTTAATGAATGCAACACATGCCTTTGCTCCGGGGCGCCCTTTTTGGGGCAAGTATCCCGTATCTATACTGGAGGGAGTAATAGGTCAAGTAGGGATTTGGTAGGGCCATTTCCTTCTGCCTTACCTACTGTTTGCCTTTGTTTTGTGTTAATTAAAAGCTTTTTGTTTTTAAAAAAGGAAATACACGATGTTTCTGGATTTTGTTCTTTTCCAACACATGCCTATATCATACCAGGGGCCTGGATGTTCCTAATGTAAAAAATCTTAAAGGGACAGTGACATAAAAATAACGATCTATAGACAGCTGGATTGCTAGTCCATAGAATAGTCTAACATGTGGGTAACCTGGCACCAGTTAGATTATATTCCAAAACAATGGACGGAAAGATCATAGCTTGGGATTTTGATCCCCTCGATCAACTGCGATCTGTGGAGGAGCCTGGAAATAAGTGTTCCATGTCCTGCAGTGCCCCCACAGGGGAAATGAAGTATCACACAGCCAGGTCCTCCACCCTCTTTGTAGCTGCTGTCTTCTATAGTTGATTGAGGACGGTCCTAAACCAGACAGGCGGCTTCAATCTGGTTTTGAAGATGGCAGCCGGGGCATGAGATGATGGAGTGGAGAACAAGGACTGAGGGACTCACCAGAGCTGTAGTTTTATGCGGCGTCCGTCCAGCAGTATGGTGGTGGTCTTGTAGTCGATACCTGCAGGAAAAGATGCCAGTTAGAGATCCGTATAGTGTGTACGCAGCACCCATGCACAGCAATGGGTATATTCAATAAAAGTCTTTGATGATTTGATGGCCATTGGATTATCACACAGAGGTGCATACACATGTGGTGGTATTACAACTCCCAGCCTGTCCTGAAAGAAAGCTGGGAGTTGTAGTCTTACTGCAGAGCAAGCAAGGTACCTTGTGACTGCTGAGTGTCAGTGTTTGTCACTGGTGGGAGTAGCAGAGGTGTATGTGTCACAGCTCGGGAACACTGTACGCTCCGCACTAATCACTGCAGAAAGGTAGAGAAGCAATTCCCACGCCAACCACACGGTACAGAGGTGCACTAAGGGTTGGGGGGCCCCGGCCAGCACGCAGCCGGTTAAGCCTTGTGATGGGGATAATAAACGTGCAGATGTTCTGTGACAGCAACGTGATTCATTGCATTCGTTAACGAGCAGAATGTGACAACAGCAGCTATTTATACCGGCCCCTGGGGGGCGACGTTCTGAAGACTCCTTCAAAAACATCGCTGCCGAGCTGTGGGATCATCAGTCTCCTGAGATCAAGTAATGACCAGAAGACTTTACAGAAACTTCCTGCAACAATGTGAAGAAATCAGAAGGGTGCTGTGCCAGCGTGTAGTGGGTGCTATACAGGCATACAATGGGTGTGCTGTGCCAGCGTATAGTGGGTGCTATACAGGCATACAATGGGTGTGCTGTGCCAGCGTATAGTGGGTGCTATACAGGCATACAATGGGTGTGCTGTGCCAGCGTATAGTGGGCGCTATACAGGCATACAATGGGTGTGCTGTGCCAGCGTGTAGTGGGCGCTATACAGGCATACAATGGGTGTGCTGTGCCAGCGTGTAGTGGGTGCTATACAGGCATACAATGGGTGTGCTGTGCCAGCGTGTAGTGGGAGCTATACAGGCATACAATGGGTGTGCTGTGCCAGCGTGTAGTGGGTGCTATACAGGCATACAATTGGTGTGCTGTGCCAGCGTATAGTGGGTGCTATACAGGCATACAATGGGTGTGCTGTGCCAGCGTGTAGTGGGTGCTATATAGGCATACAATGGGTGTGCTGTGCCAGCGTGTAGTGGGTGCTATAAGGCATACAATGGGTGTGCTGTGCCAGCGTGTAGTGGGTGCTATACAGGCATACAATGGGTGTGCTGTGCCAGCGTGTAGTGGGTGCTATACAGGCATACAATGGGTGTGCTGTGCCAGCGTGTAGTGGGTGCTATACAGGCATACAATGGGTGTGCTGTGCCAGCGTGTAGTGGGTGCTATACAGGCATACAATGGGTGTGCTGTGCCAGCGTGTAGTGGGTGCTAAACAGGCATACAATGGGTGTGCTGTGCCAGCGTGTAGTGGGTGCTATACAGGCATACAATGGGTGTGCTGTGCCAGCGTGTAGTGGGTGCTATACAGGCATACAATGGGTGTGCTGTGCCAGCGTGTAGTGGGTGCTATACAGGCATACAATGGCTGTGCGTGCAGGTGTAGTGGGTGCTATACAGGCAACTGGGTGGCTGTGCCAGCACGTAGTGGATGCTATACAGGCATACAATGGGTGTGCTGTGCCCACTGTACTGGCTGATATACAGGCATACAATGTGTAGTGCTGCTGCCAGCGTATAGTGGGTCTAAACAGGAATAACAAATGGGTGTGCTGATGCCAGCGTGTAAAGTGGGTGCTTTTACCAGGCATGACAATAGAGTGTGCTGTGCCAGCGTGAGTGAGGTGTGCTATACAGGCATAAATGGTGTCTGCTGTGCCAGCGTGTGTGGGTGCTATACAAAGGCTTAAAACAATGGAGTGTGCATGTTGCCCAGCGTAGGAGTGGTGTGCTATACAGGCATACAAATGGGTGTGCTGTGCCAGCGTCTAGTGGGTACCTGTATCAGGCATTACAATGGGTGTGCTGTGCACAGCGTGTAGGGGTGCATATCAGGACATACAATGGTGCTGCTGTGATGTCCCGTGTAGTGGGTGCTATCAGGCATCAATGGGTGTGGCATGCTCAGCCAGACGTTAGTGGGTGCTCTTTACCCCCAGGCATACAATGGGTGTGCTGTGCCAGCGTGTAGGGGTGACTTTCAGGCATAACAATGGAGTTTGCTGTGCCAGCGTGTACTGTATGTTTAGGTGCTATACAGGCATACAATGGTGTGCTGTGCCAGCGTGTAGTGGGTGCTATACAGGCATACAAGGGTGTGCTGTGCCAGCGTGTAGTGGGTGCTATACAGGCATACAATGGTGTTGCTGTGCCAGCGTGAGTGGGTGCTATACAGGCATACAATGGGTGTGCTGTGCCAGCGTGTAGTGGGCGCTATACAGGCATTACAATGGTGTGCTGTGCCAGCGTGTAGTGGGCGCTATACAGGCATACAATGGGTGTGCTGTGCCGCGTGTAGTGGGCGCTTATACAGGCATACAATGGGTGTGCTGTGCCAGCGTGTAGTGGGCGCTTTACAGGCATACAATGGGTGTGCTGTGCCAGCGTGTAGTGGGTGCTATACAGGCATACAATGGGTGTGCTGTGCCAGCACGTAGTGGGTGCTATACAGGCATACAATGGGTGTGCTGTGCCAGCACTTAGTGGGTGCTTTTACAGGCATGCAAGGGTGTGCTGTGCCAGCACGTAGTGGGTGCTATACAGGCATACAATGGGTGTGCTGTGCCAGCGTATAGTGGGTGCTATTTCAGGCATACAATGGGTGTGCCCGTGCCAGCGTTTAGTGGGTGCTATACAGGCATACAAGGGGGGTGCTGTGCCCGCGTGTAGTGGGTGCTATACAGGGGATACAATGGGTGTGCTGTGCCAGGTGTAGTGGGTGCTATACAGGCATACAATGGGGGTGCTGTGCCAGGTGTAGTGGGTGCTATACAGGCATACAATGGGTGCTGTGCCAGCGGGGTAGTTGGGTGCTATACAGGCATACAATGGGTGTGCTGTGCCAGCGTGTAGTGGGTGCTATACAGGATACAATGGGTGTGCTGTGCCAGCGTATAGTGGGTGCTATACAGGCATTTCAATGGGTGTGCTGTGCCAGCGTATGTGGGTGCTATACAGGCAAAACAATGGGTGTGCTGTGCCAGCGTGTTTGTGGGTGCTATACAGGCATACAATGGGTGTGCTGTGCCAAAGGGGTAGTGGGTGCTATACAGGCATCCAATGGGTGAGCTGTTCCAGCGTGTAGTGGGTGCTATACAGGCATACAATGGGTGTGCTGTGCCAGCGTGTAGTGGGTGCTATACAGGCATACAATGGGTGTGCTGTGCCAGCGTGTAGTGGGTGCTATACAGGCATACAATGGGTGTGCTGTGCCAGCGTGTCGTGGGTGCTATACAGGCATACAATGGGTGTGCTGTTTCCAGCGTGTATGGGGTGCTATTTCAGGCATACAATGGGTGTGCTGTGCCAGCGTGTAGTGGGTGCTATACAGGCATACAATGGGTGTGCTGTGCCAGCTTATAGTGGGTGCTATACAGGCATACATTGGGGTTTGCAGTGCCAGCGTGTAGTGGGTGCTATATAGGCAAGCTGCAGTGGCATAGATAGGGAGTGCTATACTGGCATACAATGGGGGGGCATGCAGTCCTCCCTCTCTCACTCAGAATAAGGGGCCGGCAACAATTTCACTCTGCACAGCCAGCAGCTCCACAGTAACTGCAGCTGCTTCTACAATCAGAAAACAGCAGAATTGTGCCCGGTGCCTAATGTTCCTGCGTGTAAACATAGAAGGGAGACAGATCTGTGCTGCTCTGGATGAGTTCCTAGAAGACTGGATTCAACTGCAACAAACCTCCAGCTGTGAGAGGAGAAGAGATCAGTGCTCTGAGTTCATAGAAGACTGTCTAGACTGAATGCAAGGCTGTGGTATTTAAACAAACAGCTCTTACAAAACAAGACTGCATAGGGAGAGGTACGACACAGTGACATGTGGACTCAGACAGAGCAGGGGGGAGGGGGGGCATGGATGTGATATTCCCTCCCACTGATCTCCAACAAACACACAATAGTGTATCTGTCCCTTTAACTCCTCTATGGGGTCACCCGTTGTGTCAGGATGCAGAGCATTACTCCATGATGCTTGGCTGCTCCAAAACAAGCGTGAAGAACGCGCGCCGAATCCCCAACATTCCTCCTCGGCCTCGCTGTATTATGTTACCCTGTAACTAGGCCGCGCCATTCAGCGCCTGCCTCGTGTAAGCAAAGCTCCAGCACCAAGACGCTTAGTGGTTTTCCTTTCTCTTTACCTCCTCAGTGCTACATCTATCACAATGCAACACAGCAAAACCTGTCCTGTACAGACACTACCAGGGAGCAGCCGATACATGTTCAGAATTGTGACAACAGCTTTGGATCTTGCATGCTGGAGAAAACGCTGGCCATTACTTCTGTAATGTTGTGAACAGGGCTGTGGAGTTGGCAAGCCAAAGCCCCGACTCCTCAATTTCCCAAACCTCCGACTCCCTCATACACGGCGCATGTTTAAGTGATAACTTTACTGTAGTAAAAATGGTAACATCCGGCTGTTTATCACCTTATGATACAATAATCAAGCTATTTACGTAGCACAGACACTGACCAGCACAAGGGGAACACTGTTTTGATCTTTTGAACACTTGTGGGTAGAGTTGAAGAAAAAGCTGTATTTATATCCCAGTCCAGTCTGCACCAACATTGGGAATGTATAGAAGAGACCTGGATCAGATTTTAGTCAAGACCTGCTTGAATCTGATCCAGAGCCCAGAAGGATTCAGGCAGTATTGAAAACCAAAGGTGGATTTCCAAAATACTAACAAAAATTAACATTTTGATTTTTAGGAGCAAAACAGTAACAATGCAGTTACAGGAAAGAATCTGCAGGACTAAGCAGATGCTAAATACTTGCAGGTCACATTTACGTATAAGATAGGTAAGATAACTGTATATAAAATTACAGCAGCCGCATGTACAAAGCTGTAGTGGTTGGTGAAATATGGAGCCTGAAAGTCACAAGTTCAAAACATTGTTACCATTTTGCTTGTCGGTGTAAAATATATTTATTGGATATGACTTTAGAACACAACAAAATTGTAAATATGTAAAACACTGCAGGAACATTTGTGGAGTCTCTGAATTTGTTCTGAGAAATAATATCGCCTCCATCAGATCCTGCATACATGACCTCACATCTGAGCTCATTATTTCCAGGCTAGAGAACGGCCTCTCTCCACTAACTTGGGTTGGAGGCAAAGCGGTGACCACAGGGGCAACATCTCTAACAATGTCAGGGTATAAAGGAATTGCCTCAGCCACAGTCAGTTTTGATGAATGGTTGAACTCTTCTACTTCTTTGAAAACAGCTGAAAAATTTTGCTGAAATCTGTTTGCCCTGGGAGCGGAATCTTTTCCCCTGGGGCAGCACTTTGCCTGCTCCATGTCATCAATTACACTCCTCATGTGATGAGGCTGAAGATATGGGAGCAGTAGCACTGACCATAACCAATTCCTCTTGCTCTTTGCACTGTATCGAACTAACTGGACCAACTTATTATATATTTTGGGAGTCGGTCCCTTTTATGATGACTCAGACTCCTGCAAAATAGGCACCGACTCAGACTCCACAGCCCTGGTTGTGAATACAGCTTTAGATGTGACTGGAGAACAGAGGGGCAGATTTAGTTCTGCAGTGTTGTGAATACAGCTTTAGATGGGACTAGAGAACAGAGGGGCAGATTTAGTTCTGCAGTGTGGTGAATACAGCTTTAGATGAGACTAGAGAACAGAGGGGCAGATTTAGTTCTGCAGTGTTGTGAATACAGCTTTAGATGTAACCAGAGGGGCAGAGGAGCAGATTTAGTTCTGCAGGGTTGCGAATACAGGTTTAGATGTGACTAAAGAACAGAGGGGCGGATTTAGCTCTGCAGATGTTGTGAATCCAGGTTTAGATGTGACTAGATAACAGACGGGCGGAGTTAGCTCTGCAGATGTTGTGAATACAGCTTTAGATGTGACTAGAGAACAGAGGAGCCGATTTAGTTCTCCAGTACTGCAAATACAGCTTTAGATGTGATTAGAGGGCAGATCCATTTTTGGGGAGATGACCAAGGCAAAATGTCAGCCATTCCTTCTGGTAATTTGGGCACTATCTCACAGAGCATGGGAAACTAGAAGCAGCTTCAATGTATGAGAACTACTCCACGTCCTTCAGGGACAGCGACCGCTGTGACTACCAGGACCTGCGCTGACCGCTGCCTTCCGGGCCCTAGTATCCAGGGAGATCTGCCGTCTTTAACCCTCGAGTTACTGGAAGGTTTTAGTCACTGCTTAGTTGTATCCGTTTCTAGGACAGATGAGTGCCAACCGTTATGGCAGCCATTACAGCATCCTCCTTTCCCAGTCTCCTGAACGGCAATTAATTAAGCAATGTGGGAGCGGTCCCGGCGGCCATGTTGGTCAGCACCCAGCTTTCCCAGAAACCGATCCAACACCAATCCTTACCTCTTTATATCAGAGTCCATATTTGCTTTCGAGTTCAGTCAAGGGCCCCTTAGCTGCCTGTCCGTTGTCCCAGACCCTTGAATGGAGTGTCTAAATAGATGTTCCCTCTTTCACATTAGGACTGCTATATAAATAGATTTGCTGCTCAGGACGCTAGGAAAGTTGGGTTGTAATTGTAATGGGTTGTAATGGAAAGACATCCATTACAGCTCCCATAGAGGAGCTGTAATGGATGTCTTACTGCTAACCACCCAGCTTTTCTAGAGTATATTCTGTAGGAGTGGACGACACTGGACGGTTTAATTTTGGGGGACGTTTTCTCTTTAAGTGGGTACAATTGTGCCCAGGGAGCTCCCTCGGCTCTGCTGTGCAGTTTAACATTCGCCTCAGGTCTGTGTCATGTTGTGGTTTCCCAGGGGCCTTGTAAGTTATTCAACAAGCGACAAGTAAGAAGCTGGACCTGACCGGAATAATTCAGCGTGGAGATCTCGCCGAACAAGCGCTGCACTGTTTTCTAAGTGTGTGACGCCGGCGCTTTAAATCCTCGTTGGTGTGTGCCCGTCAACCATTGTAGTCATCGCCGGTTATGGTACAGAAAATCTTTGCATTTTGGTACTGGTTTGAAAATAATCAGATAAGTCTCTCCCTATCAACGATTTATCGGATAACCCCTGCTAGTCTCATGACAATGAGTCAGAGGGGAGGAGCTTGCTAAATATACTCCTCCCCATTGACTCTTTAAAAGGATCACTTATTTTAAAGGCGGCTTCTGTCCTGGTTACCGATCGCTTGAGGAGGACTTAAAAACACATGCAATAAAAAAAAATGGAAGCATTTGCTTGTAGTAACCATAGAGATACAAAGTCTGCGTTGGAGCTGCATACACAAAAGGGAAGTAATGTTTAAATCAAGATTAGCAATGTTTCTTCAAAGGAGGGGGGAAGTTGCAAAGGAACACACACTTAATAGCAGGCACTTAAAGAGAACCTGTCACATAGTTTATGCCCCCCTGGCTGAGGACAGCACAAGCTAGTGTCAGACCTGCTGTTTCCAGTGCTGTGTCCCTTATTCTGTAAGATGCTGGAGTTTTCGTGTATTTAATGCTCAAACCTGCAGTTTTCAGCCAGAAGTCATTCGAAGAGTCCTTCAGAGTGTCAGTTTTTTTCAAACCCGGCCAATCGGAGGCTAGCCCCGCCCACCTCAACCGATAAATCTATTACTCTGAAAAGGTAGAAACATGTGAATAACTGTCAGTGGTCGGAGCTAGCCTTTGGTGGGCGGGGCTAACACCTGCTCCTGAATAAGATTTGAGGGGTAAATGCTCTAAAACTGCTGCATCTTACAGAATAAGGGACACAGCGCTGGGAACAGCAGGTCTGACACTAGCTTGTGCTGCCCTCAACAAGGGGGGCACAAACTATGTGACAGGTTCCCTTTAAAGGGGTTGTCTCACTGCATCGATTCATCTTACCTCAGTCCTGTTTTCTTGGTTTCATTTTGAATTCAGGGGCGGGTTTACTGGTTTCTACTAGGTTGCAGTAGAAGCCAGGTCTGTAGCTATAGCAACCAGTGCTGACAGCCTATCAGGAGAGAACAAACAGGTCTGTAGCTATAGCGACCTGAGGAGCTGATGCAGCTCATACAAGAGGGGATATCTAGGAATAGGTAGGACACTGTTAATGGACATATATTGCAAAGTGACTTGTTTTTGCAAGATCTTTAACATAAAAAGCAATTATTGTAGTGAGACAACCCCTTTAAATGTGTAAACAGCACCCTCGTCGATACGTCCTCTCCACTAGCCGTACTAGCAATCATCGCCGCGGGTCACGGTACCGATAATCACCGCATCTGTTTTGGTGGGAAAATAAGGACAATAGTGACAATTTAGCAGATCACCCCTGCTTGTCGCAGGACAATGCGTCAGAAGGGAGGAGCTTGTTGAACATGCCCCTCCCTACTGACTCCTTACAGGGATCACTTATTTAAATTATGAAGCAATCATCGCTGCGGGCCACTGTACATTTGTTTTGGTGGGAAAATAATAAGGGTATGTTCACATGGCTTATTTTCGTGCATAATTGCACGCGCATTTCGCCGCGCATCACGAAATGTGCATCGCAATTACAGTAATTCATAGCTCTCATAGAGAACTATGACTTACGCGTCGTCTCCCCGGGCATACAATACGATCGTATCATACGCCTGGGGAGAGAAGTGACATGCATGTCAGTGAGGCTGGCCGGGGGGCCGCTCCCCGCGCTTTTGGCGTACGCATTGATCAGCGCATGCTTCCAAAATACCCCACATATTGCGGTCCATACAGTACGCACAGCAATAAGCCATGTGAATGTACCCTACAATGGTGACAATTTATCAGATCACCCCTGCTTGTCGCATGACAATGAGTCAGATGGGTGGAGCTTGTTGAACATGCACCTCCCTACTGACATCTTAAGAGGATCACTTATTTAAATGATGCAACAATCATCAATGCGGGTCACTGTACCGATAATCACCGCATGTGTTTTGGTGAGAAAATAAATCGAATATGATTCTCCATCAAATGTAGCAACGATTTAGTAGATCACCCCACTTGTCACCTAACAATTAGTCAGATGGGAGGAGCTTGCTAAATACACCCCTTGCCATCGACTCCTTATGTTGATCACTTATTGTAAAGGAGGGCTCTGCACTGGTGACCGATCGCTTGATGACTACTTGATACACATGCACTGAAAAGTGGAAGGTTATGCTTACAGTAAGCATGGAGACACAAGTCTGCATAGGAGCTGTATACACAAAACGGTAATTGAGCTGAATTGCTGTAGATTAGCCACGTTTATTCAAAAAGAAGGGGAAGAAATGGTTGCAAAAGTATATGCACCCTTCATTAATAACCTTAAAGGGGTTGTCTCACTACCTCGATTCATCTAACCTCAGTCCTGTTTTCTTGGTTTAATTTCTGAATTCAGGGGCGTGTTTATTGGCTTCTACTGGCCTGCAGTGACAAGCTGCTTAGGACACCAGGTCTGTAGCTATAGCAACCAGCACTGGCAATCAGGAGAGATCAAACAGGTCTGTAGCTATAGTGACCTGAGGAGCTGATGCAGCCCATACAAGAGGGGATATCTAGGAATAGGTAGGACACTGTTAATGGACACATATTGCAAAGTGACTTGTTTTTGCAAGATCTTTAACATAAAAAGCAATCTCTGTAGTGAGACAACCCCTTTAAGTATTTTTTGTCCTGGAATACTTTGAAGGGAAGAGATTCTGAATAAAAAGGGGCATTTCATGTCTGAGCTGGAAGATTTGTGACTAGACTGACCGGGCTGTCGGCAGCTTAGCCAGGGATAGAGGTCAGGAATAAAGAGCTTGGCAGTACAGGACTTGCGGGTGGAGCTGCAAACCATTTGTGCAGCAATGTCCCTTATGTGCACAATGCATAGCCTCGAACAGAATGCGAGAAGGCAGTGGAGACCGACATGGTGATCAGAACCTGGGTGACCGCCATCACTGAACACTGTGATAGCACATGGGTTCCTCCAGCAATACCAGGCACTGCTCTCCCGCAGCTGGAAGGCATGGCAGGAGCGTCATGAAATATTCACAGCCTGCATCTTTCTTTTATCTATTATTTATCAGAAGAACTGTGCTCACACGCAGTGTCTCAGCTGCCGCGGTCGCCAGGGCACATCACGAGCACCAAATCATGGCTATCCACGCGTCTGAGGCGGCGGCGCCCTTACAAGGGGATTTACAAAATCTTCGTTTAGGTCACCTTAAAGGGGTGGTCTCACTACAAGGATTGCTGCTTTTTATGTTAAAGATCTGGCAAAAACAAGTCACTTTACAAAATGTTTCCATTAACAGTGTCCTACCTATTCCTAGATATCCCCTCTTGTATGAGCTGCATCAGCTCCTCAGGTCACTATAGCTACAGACCTGTGATCTATCCTGATATGCTGCCAGTACTGGTTGCTATAGCTTCAGACCTGGCTTCTACTGCAGCCTAGTGGAAGACCGTAAACACGCCCCTGAATTCAAAGTGAAACCAAGAAAGCAAGACTGAGGTAAAATGATTCGATGTAGTGAGACAACCCCTTTAAATGGATATTCCATTCAGGCTCCTAGTAATGGCGGCCATCATGGTTGTCATCCAGCTCTCCAGAATTCAGGAATCGCTCAGGATGGCAAGAAAGCTGGGAGCCATGATAGACAGCAATGGCAGAAATCCCGGGGCGCCCCCTCGTCTGCAGCCCTTATGTGGTTACAGGTGGACATTCGCTGCGCACATTCATCCACAGTAATGAAAACACTTTCAAAATGGTTCTCATTCCTGCCGGGCACAAGTACAAAGACTTCTCCAAACATTCCTGCGAGTAGAAGACGGAGCAGTCACTTATCTCAGGCCCCTTTAAGGGTCCCCTGTGCCGCCATTTTGCTGGCAGCAAATAAACGAAAGAGTTGCTTCTAGCAACCAATCAGATCAGAGGTTATATTTACTTGTTGCTAAGGAGATTTGTCCTCCATAGCAACCAGTCAGATTCCAGCTGCAAAATAGAAGCCATGATCTGACTGGTTGCAAATGAGGACGAATCGCCTATTATCTACTGACCTGTACTTGGGAGACTGGTTGCTACAAAAGGAGTTTGGTCCCCCATAGCAACCAGTCAGATTCCAACTGGAAAATGGAAGCCATGATCTGATTGGTTGCTATGGAGGACCAGTCTCCTTTCATAGCAACCAGCCTCCAAGTACAGGCCAGTGGATAACACAGGCGATTCATCCTCATTTGCAACTAGATTCCAGTTAGACAATTAAAGACCTGATCGGATTGGCTGCCAGGAGCATGTGTTTCAGATTTTTATCTGACAGACAAAATGGCGGCAAATGGGACCCTTTAAGGCATCATATAATTATATGTAAGTGCCAAAATGGTTTGCTCACAGCAACCAATCAGATTTCACCGTTCATTTTTCTCACTTAAAATGGAAAAGAGAAATTAATTAATTGGTTGCCCATAGCAACCATTCTCGAGGAACAGGCCATGGATATGGGCACCAAACCATTCGTTTCTCTTATTTTCTATCCTAAATTTTGTGAGAAAAAAAATAGAAGATGGAATCTGATTGGTTGGGTGCATTTGGGGGGACATGTAATGAGCAACCAACTGAAGTTAATGGAGGCACAGGACACCCTTTAAGATGCAATCTAATGCGATGGAACTGACTATATTGGTTGCTATGGGCAACCACTCCATTTCAAGCTAGAAGCAGGGGTGTCAAACTGCGGCCCTCCAGCTGTTGGGAAACTACAACTCCCATCATGACCACTGTTATAGATTATATAAATGCATGATGGGAGTTGTAGTTTCCCAACAGCTGGAGGGCCGCAGTTTGACACCTGTGAGCTAGAGAATAAAAGCTGAATGGATTTGTTGCCCATAGCAACCAGTTTCCAAGTACAGGCCGGCTGATATCTGAAGTCCTGCACAGCAACCAATTAGATTTCATCTAGAAAATGAAAGACCTGATGTGATTGTTTGCTGGGAGCATCTTTTTGAGATCTTTCACCTTTCTCTCGGGGCCAGACAACATGGCGGCACGTGGGGTCCTTGAAGGCATCAAGATCAATAGGGCCACATGTATGAAAACAGTCGAGATGTAAGATTTTCTTTGTTGCCCTTAGCAACCAACCAGAGCTTTCCTTTCATTTTTTCAGAGCACTATATGTAATGAAAGGGGGGCTCTGATTGGTTGGTATGGAGAACTTCAGATATCAGCTGGCCTGTACTTGGAAACTAGTTGCTATGGGCAACAAATCAATTCAGCTTTCATTCTCCCAGCTTGAAATGGAGTGGTTGCCCATAGTAACCAATCTCGTCAGTTCCATCTCATTAGATTGTGTCTTAAAGGGGTTTTCTCGCTACAAGGATTGCTGCTTTTTATGTTAAAGATCTTGCAAAAACAAGTCACTTTGCAATATGTGTCTTTTAACAGTGTCCTACCTTTTCCTAGATATCCCCTCTTGTATGGGCTACATCAGCTCCTCAGGTCGCTATAGCTACAGACCTGTTCAGTCTATCTTGATAGGCTAAGATAGAAAAACCACTCCACACCTAAATTAATGCTTAACAAAAAAAATTTTTATTCACAGCAGTGAAGGTAGGATCAATTACTCAAAAAAGTTTTATCGCATATACTCAGTAAATGCATCATTTACAATTTTATGAGAAAAGGAGAAATCAGATGTCAAATATACGACGTTTCGGCATGCAAACCTTTATCAAGTACATCTAAATGAGCCAAATATAATGTAGAGAGTAAGAAGTATGTAGATCAAAGTTGAGTGTAGGTAGCCAAAAGTAACGGCATAGGGATAAAGGCAAGTTCAGGATACAGTCGTGAATAAAGGAATACGCTTACAGGATATATTGTATAGACCTGACGTCTGGGAGTAATGGATAGAAGCGACAGCACTGGTTGCTATAGCTACAGACCTGGCTTCTACTGCACATCCCTGAATTCAAAGTGAAACCAAGAAAAGAGGACGAATCAATGTAGTGAGACAACCCCTTTAAAGGGTCTCCTGGGCCTCCATTAACTTCAATTGGTTGCTATGGTCAACTAATCCATCACTACTTTATATAAATTAGAAATTCCAGACCAGTAGAGGTTCGTTCTGATAATCCGGCACCTATCAGACTTTAGCAGTCCATTATAATCTGTCAATCTAACAACTTTTGAGCTATGAACAACTACCCCAGTCACAGATATACACAGAGCTACAACCCCACAGCGCCACCTTATAGCAGCCGATGACCCACCAGCACCCGCGGGGCTGGGGATGCCCGTCCAGGCAAGGAGTTGTATTTAACTGAATTAGTTAAATGCAAAAGCAGTGAGGACCCCCAGTGTTCTCATTCTCATCACTGCCCCCGCTCTTCTGACTTATAATTACTGTATCAACCATCTGCCATGAAAAGCGCACATTCTGTGGGGGGTGGCTCTGTTTTCTGAGGGGCGCACTTACTTATCATACAGTCTTCAAATTATCTATGTCGCAGAGGACTTCTGGTTGAGGGGGTGCCCT
Organism: Phyllomedusa bahiana; assembly: GCA_025379985.1. NCBI lineage: Eukaryota > Metazoa > Chordata > Amphibia > Anura > Hylidae > Phyllomedusa > Phyllomedusa bahiana. The sequence continues at coordinate 51,350 of JAODAL010021777.1, forward strand.
ACCATAGACACTGATGGCATATCAATAGGATAGGCCAGTGGTCTGCAAAGTGCGGCGCGCCAGCGGTTGGGGACCTAGGACTCCCATCATGCATTTATATATCTAGATTAGTGGGAATGATAGGAGTTGAGCCGCACTTTGCAGACCGCTGGGATAGGCCATGAACGTCTGATGGGTATTGGGTCCCACCTATCTTGGGGCACCTGAAAGTGTCGGCTAAGAAAGGAGCGCCAGTCAGGTATGCGCATGACTTTCCATTCTCATTCTGTTCTATGAGAGTTCGCAGTACAGGTGAGCGGTGTGATCGTCTGTACTCAGAACAGAATTGAGAATCAAGCACAACCGTCTCTCCATTCTGAGCCGACACTTTTGGGACCCCTTCCTGAGATATGTGCGTGTCCCACCTCGGATATCCATATGCCAAAGTCTATGGTGGGAACACCCCTTTAACCAGAAGTCCTCGTTGGCCCGTTCCAGAAATAGTTGTGGGTCCCAGAGGTGGAGCCCTTATCTATCAGACTCTCATGGCATACTCTAAACATTTACCTTCAAAGTCTATGGTGGAAACATCACTTTAAAGGGGTTTTGCCACAATCTCATTTCATACCTCCTGCTCTTCAGCTCTGTGTGCTCAGAAGGGGGCGTGTAAATTTGTTTGAATTGCATATTATGTGACCCAGCAGGATGACATCACCAGGCTTTTCCCCTCTCTAGTGAAAGGTTTGTTTATGTATAGAATTGTAAGTAGCTACATTGTAGCTCAGAGGTAACATTTTTGATTTACAGCACAAGTGGCCTTGGTTCAAATCCCTGCAGGAACTTAACTTGTGGATTTTTCTCATTATCAATGCACAGACCTCATTGAGGTTTCTTTTTTTTTTTTGTTTGTTTGCACTGTTTGACTTATTACTAACTAGTCCAAAGGACAGCAGTAGAATGACAGCAGCCGGGGTTTGAACACTCAGTAGCTGCCTGAGAGGAGGTGATATCTTAGCATGTGCAACCAGGACTGAGGAGCTCACAGCCCTGGTCGTATCCTCTGGAGACTAGCTGTAAACAATGGATCACTAAGGCAAGGTTCACACGGCTTATTCAAGCCGTAATTGCGAGCCGGATTTCGATCGCAATTACGGCTTGAATAAGGGGCGGGGGTGCTGCCCGCCGGCCCCATAGATGAATGCATTATTTACGGCACGTCCGCGCCGTAAATAATGTGCATGTCACTTTCTCCCCCCGCGGCGGATTCAGCGAGCGGGGAGGAGAGACGGAATCCACAGTTCTCCATGAGAGCAGTGGATTACCGTAGTTACTGGGACGGATTGGAGCCGTATTGCAGCGCAAATCCGGCGCGCAGTACAGCTCCAATCCGCGCACAAATAAGCCGTGTGAACACGGCCTAAAGGAGCAGCTAAAACAAAAACTGTGCAGAATTTTTAATAATAATGAATGGTGAAAATGTTTCTTATTTAATTTTCAAACTTCCCACGTCAATTTTACTTCGTGGCAACATCCCTTTAAGCTAAATCACAGTGCCAAGAAATTCACTTTACAGTTCATAACCCTCCCTCCATCTCTGCTGGCTGTCAGTGAATGGAAGCGGTGGGACCCTTACCTATCAGACTTTCATGGCATACTCTATCCATATACCTTCAAAGTCTATGGAGGGAACACCCCTTTAAGCTTAAAGGGGTTGTCTCACTACATTGATTCATCTTACTCAGTCCTGTTTTCTTGGTTTCACTTTGAGTTCAGGGGCTTATTTACTGGCTTCTACTAGGCTGCAGTAGAAGCCAGGTCTGTAGCTATAGCAACCAGTGCTGGCAGCCTATCATGAGAGATTGAAAATGTCTGTAGCTATAGCGACCTGAGGAGCTGATGCAGCCCATACAAGAGAGGATATCTCAGAATAGGTAGGACACTTAATGGACACATATTGCAAAGTGACTTATTTTTGCAAGAACTTAAACATAAAAAGTAATCCTTGTAGTGAGACAAACCCTTTAATCACAGTGCCAAGAAATTCACTTTACAGTTTATAACCCTCCCTCCATCTCTGCTGAATGTCAGCCAATGGAAGCCATCTACTTTGTAATGGGTGTGGCTAGAAGTAGAATAAGTGTCAGTGTAAGGCTATGTTCACACGACTTAAATTGGGACGTATTTTGCCCCGTATTTTGTGCCGTACTGCGTGAAATACGGGGCGAGATACGTCCCAGTCATTACGGTAATCCACAGTTCTCATAAAGAACTATGGATTACGTCTCCTCTCCCCGCTCGCACAATACGCCGCGGGGTGAGATAAGCGACATGTCAATTACTAGCGGTGAATATGCGCCCCCTCCTCCCCACGGGATTCGGCGCGAGCTCCCAAAGTCCCGGCGTAATTGCGGGCCACAATTTCGCCCCGCATTTATGCCGTGTGAACTTAGCCTAAGGCTAGGTCTACACAACACAGGATTACAGTCGGATTTGTAAGAGGATTCAGTATTTAGAATCTGACTGTACCCAGCGCCCCACAGACGGCAATAGAAAATCCGAGCCGTAGTCTACACAGCGCGGATTTTCTATCGTCGGATTTCTAAATCGCCGAAAGATAGAACATGTTCCGATCTTCCGTCTGATTCCCGTACAGTCAATGTACTGGGCTGGCGGGAAATCTGACCACGGTTTTTAGCGCAAACCCACACCAAAATCCGCGGTACAGATAGTAAAATGGCATCGGATTTTAACATTTGCTGTGCAGACACATCCTAAGAGTCTAAGGGGGTGAGACAGAAAGGGCCATATCTCTGGGCTTATCAGCATCTTAAGGGTTAAATAAGCCGCTTATCTGTGGCGATTGTCAGGGTGTAATTACACAAGATGGGGGAGGCACAGCGCACCAGCCTTACAAACCATCTCGGGAATAAATAATAGCCCAGCCGCCCACCGGCACATTCACAACCAACGCAGTGACAGCAGCAGCCGCCCTCCACTGCCACCCCGGCAGGTGACATGTAGGCTCCCATAGCTGGGAATTCGGCTGCCTCTACGGATATAGGAAACGTTACCTTGACGTGTGTGAGTCACACAGATCGGGGCGAGAAAAGATGAAGACACTTGACGATTACAGGGTGAGGGGAGTTCATGGTGATGTTATGTAAGAACTAAGGAGGAGGGGGAAGGAGGGAAGGCGAGATATGGGATGAGGAGGGGGCTGGAGTGACATCCTAAGGGTCCGCAGACACTCAAGGCCTCAGCTTGTCCCTGGTGCACCCCTCACCCAAAACACATGGGTGCCTATACATACTGGCGAGCCGTAATATACTAACACTTATTATGTGGCGACAGTGGTGCCTGTATTAGTCAGCGACCAGTCAGGAGAGTGAATATGGGTAAGCAGAGGCGTAACTGGAAGCTTTGGGGCCCCGGTGCAAAATCAATAAAAGGGCCCCCATCTACCATGTGCCATTTATAATTCTGATATCTTCTTATGCAGTAGAGCAGGCATCCTCAAACTGCAACCCTCCAGCTGTTGGGAAACTACAACTCCCATCATTCCCACTGTTATAGATTAATAAAATGCATGATGGGAGTTGTAGTTTCCCCAACAGCTGGAGGGCCGCAGTTTGAGGATGCCGTAGAGGGACCTTTGGGCCCCCTAAGGTTCCAGGGCCCGGTAGCAACCACTACTTCTGCACCTCCTATAGCTACGCCCCTGTGGGTAAGGATCTCAGCGACCCCAATAAGGACCAAACGGTGATGTGTACTCGACCGGGTCAGAGCATCTCTAGAACGGTAGGTCGGGTGTACCTGATATAAAGTGCTTTAAAGGGGTTGTCTTACTACATTGATTCATCTTGCCTCAGTTCTGTTTTCTTGGTTTCATTTTGAACTCAGGGACGTGTTTACTGGCTTCCACTAGGCTGCAGTAGAAGCCAGGTCTGTAGCTATAGCAACCAGTGCTGGAAGCCTATCAGGATAGATCATAAAAGTTGTTAGATTGACAGATTATAGTGGACTGCTAAAGTCTGATAGGTGCCGGATTATCAAAACGAACCTCTACTGGTCTGGAATTTCTAATTTATGGAAAGAAGTGATGGGATTAGTTGCCCCTAGCAACCAATTGAAGTTAATGGAGGCACAGGAGACCCTTTAAAGGGGTTGTCTCAATACATTGATTCGTCCTGTTTTCTTGGTTTCACTTTTAATTAAGGGGTGTGTTTACTGGCTTCTACTAGGCTACAGTAGAAGCCAGGTCTGTAGCTATAGCAACCAGTGCTGGCAGCCTATCAGGAGAGATCAAACAGGTCTGTAGCTATAGCGACCCGAGGGGATATCTAGGAATAGGTAGGACACTGATAATGGACACATTGCAAAGTGACTTGTTTTTGCAAGATCTTTAACATAAAAAGCAATCATTGTAGTGAGACAATGTGTAAACAGCACCCTCGTCGATACGTCCTCTCCACTGGCCGTAAACCATCATGGATGCAGCAATCATCGCCGCGGTCACGGTACCGATAATCGCCGCATCTGTTTTGGTGGGAAAATAATGACAATTTAGCAGATCACCCCTGCTTGTCGCAGGACAATGAGTCAGAAGGGAGGAGCTTGTTGAACATGCCCCTCCCTACTGACTCCTTACAGGGATCACTTATTTAAATTATGAAGCAATCATAGCGGCGGGACACTGTACTTCTGTTTTGGTGGTAAAATAATAGGGGTATGTTCACATGGCTTATTTTCGTGCGGAATTGGACACGCATTTTGCCGCGCATCACGAAATGTGCACTGGGGGTCCTCACTGCTTCTGTATTTAACTACTTCAGTTAACTACAACTCCTTGCCTGGACGGGCATCCCCAGCCCCGCGGGTGCTGGTGGGTCATCGGCTGCTATAAGGTGGCGCTGTGGGGTTGTAGCTCTGTGTATATCTGTGACTGGGATAGTTGTTCATAGCTCAAAAGTTGTTAGATTGACAGATTATAATGGACTGCTAAAGTCCGATAGGTGCCGGATTATCAGAACGAACCTCTACTGGTCTGGAATTTCTAATTTATATAAAGAAGTGATGGATTAGTTGCCCCTAGCAACCAATTGAAGTTAATGGAGGCACAGGAGACCCTTTAAAGGGGTTGTCTCACTACATTGATTAGTCCTCTTTTCTTGGTTTCACTTTGAATTCAGGGGTGTGTTTAGTGGCTTCCACTAGGCTGCAGTAGAAACCAGGTCTGTAGCTATAGCAGCCAATGCTGGCAGCCTATCAGGAGAGATCAAACAGGTCTGTAGCTATAGCGACCTGAGGAGCTGATGCAGCCCATATAGGAGGGAGTATCTAGGAATAGGTAGCACACTGTTAATGGACACATATTGCAAAGTGACTTGTTTTTGCAAGATCTTTAACATAAATAGCAATCCTTGTAGTGAGACAACCCCTTTAAGGAAGGACAACCAGCGACTGGCTCATGGGGCTTACTAAGGTGTGTGGGGGTAAATACTAGCATTTCTGGTCCAATTCCTTTGGTGCACAAAAAAAAAAAAAAAAAACAAGTTCCAGAGAACAATGATAGAAAGGTCTAAGGACACATTGGGCATCGCAGGTGCTGTCTACGGGGCACAGAACAGTCAGAGGGGCCCCATGTTGACCCCCATCCACCAAATGGTGCATGGAGCAATGGAAGGCGGCAGCCTGGTGCAATGAATCACTTTGCATCATATGGACGGGTGCATCACTAACCTAGGGAAAAGATGGGCACCGTAATGCACTATGGGAAGAAGACAAGATGGCGGGGGCCGAGTGATGGGCAAGGATTTCAGGGAATGTCCTGGCATCATGTGGATGGCCAGATGCTTGTGCGTCGCTTCACCTGGGGAAGAGATAACTGTGGTGACATCACCCAAGGAAGAGGAAGGTGAAGGAGCAAAGCCGAGTAATGGTAGTCACCGATGCCCGCACTGCCGCCCAAAAGCCATTTTGCAGGGTACACACCCAAGTAGCTTTCGCGTGTCACTTTTGTGGTCCAATCTTGCAATGTCATGAAGTGCAGATAGGCCTTGTGTATGTAGAACAAGGCCACACAACATATGGCCAGCCAGAACGATTTCTAAGGGGAGCATTTGTCCAAAAACGGGCATACCCGGGTGGTCGGTGTGCGTTCTCAGGCGGTCCAGGGGCTTTCCTGGGATGTCTCCAAGCAGTATTTGCCCCCAAATTGTATAGATCTAATCTAGAAGCTTCTCAGTGCCTGGGGCTCCTCTGCAGGGTTCTTCCTGGTAATCTGATCCCCAGGGGGCGCCGCTTCACTGGGCACTGACAATCTACTGAAGATTGTTAAGATTTTGCAGCAATCTGAACCCTCATTTCATTGATGATCCCCTCAGACCCCAGAACGAGCAGATCTTTTACAGAAGTCTCGCATGAACTTTGTTTTTTCACCATCTGCACAATGTGATCTCAGTGCGTCCTCCAGAGATCGAGCCCCCGTCCAAGTGCAAAGTGGATAATTGTCCCAGAAACCGTGGAATATTGGAAGCAGCTGCAAAATATTACGGCTGCAACGTGCAAGCGAAATGAGGAAAGCATGAAAAGCATCAAGAGAAAGCGCCTCATGCCTCCGGAGCCGGGACCTCACTGCAATGGTCTCCCGAGTCACTGCTAGCTGCATGGAATCCAAAACGGTCCCCATCTTCCATTGCTTTCTACTCCAGTCACAGCTAAAGCTGCCTTGTTAGCTCATGATAAATCCTCTGCTTCCATAGCAATTCATAAAGCAGAAGATTTGCTAGACCCTAGGAGCTGGAGGCCAATGTTGCTGAAGCTAAACCGGCCAGTGACTCGTGTCTATACCGGTTAAACATAGGACACCTCCCATCAGGGCCATCTTATCCATTGGGCACACTAGGCAGTTGCCCGGGGTCCCCACAAGCCTAGGGGCCCCAGGTGGTAAATGTATGTCCCAGGAAGCCAGAGCACATGCTCTGGATGTCTGGGTTGGGGCTGCTTATTTAACGGTTTCTGTGATGTTAGGATGTACAAACAGTTAAAAACCATGGCGGATCAGGAAGCCATCGGCTCCCTGCTTTGTCATTTAGTCTTGCAGACTAAAGGCTGCCTACAAGATGTAAGCGGGATGTCCCGATGTACGTGGCTTGATATAGGTGTGCTTGGGGGTGGTAAAAGCATGGCTTCATGTGGTGCCATGTGGCTAGAGGTATACCCCGATTCAATGTTATGTATTTGGGCAGGGCCCACTGCACTGCTACACCCGGGGGCCCATAATGCTGTAAAGATGGCCCTGCCTCCCATAACAACATGAACGTGTCTATCAGCACTTGGTTCCCGGATTCCAAGTGGCAACCAACAGAATTGTAAGTGCAGCTTTGGATGTGACTGGAGTAGGAATCAATACTTGGAGGCAGGGCTGAGGAGTCAGAGTCGTGGAGTCGGTGCCTATTTTGCAGGAGTTGGAGTCGTCATAAAATGGACCGACTCCCAAAATATATAATAAGTTGGTCCAGTTAGTTCGATGCAAAGAGCAAGAGGAATTGGGTCCGGCCGGTGCTACTGCTCCCATATCTTCAGCCTCAGCACATGAGGAGTCATATCCAATAAATACATTTTACACTGACAAGCAAAATGGTAACATTGTTTTGAACTTGTGACTTTCAGGCTCCATATCTCACCATCCACTACAGCTTTGTACATGAGGCTACTGTCATTTTATATACAGTCATCTTACCTATCTTATACAGAAATGTGAATGCAAGTATTTAGCATCTGCTTAGTTCTGCAGATTCTTTCCTGTAACTGCATTGTTACTGTTTTGCTCCTAAAAATAAAATGTTAATTTTTTATTATTTTGTTAGTATTTGGTAAATCCACCTTTGGTTTTCAATACTGCCTGAATCCTTCTGGGCTCTGGATCAGATTCAAGCAGGTCTTGACTAAAATCCGATCCCAGGTCTCTTCTACACGTTCCCAATGTTGGTGCAGACTGGACTTGGATACAAATACAGCTTTTTCTTCAACTCTACCCACAAGTGTTCAAAGAGATCAAAACATTGTTACCCTTTTGCTTGTCAGTGTCTGTTCTACCTAAATAGCTTGATTATTGTATCATAAGGTGATAAACAGCCGGATGTTACCATTTTACTACAGTAAAGTTATCACTTAAACATGCGCCATGTATGAGGGAGTCGGGAGTCGGAGGTTTGGGAAATTGAGGAGTCGGGGCTTTGGCTTGCCGACTCCACAGCCCTGCTTGGAGGTTGTGGTGCGGATGAAGATACAGAACAGCCCTTGCTAGGTCTTCTCTTCTAGACCCCACACTACATCTACAAGCCGGGTGCACTCTGATGTCACTGCCACCTCTGCAGAGTTTCCCCATCATACAGCTTTCCACAGATAAGGAGACTGAATAAAATATGAAAAAAAAAAACAGGGCAACAATCCTATATGAGCAGAGAAATTGTGGTGTGGAGGGTGCAGGGTTAATCCCAACCATATCAATCATCTCCTCCCTATGGGACTCGGATGAATCGTGGGGTGAAGCCTTAGCAGCAATAACAGGTCGCATAGCTGCGGAGCTCCTGGGGGTGCCCAGACCCTGGCACAGAGGCTCCCGGGGGAACACAGTTAAAGAAAAGCACAGGCTGTAGCCTACAGACACCTGGGGGGCAGAAAATGGAGCGGAGCAGTGCGGTGCAGACATCTAGAAAAAGCAAGAGGGGGGGGGGGGGCTCTACATACCAGTAGTAGTTCTACGGATAGAGTGGTGCGTCCACCGGTTCCAGAGTACCTACAGATGGGGCGCGGCGCCCACCGGTTCCAGGGTAGCTACAGATGGGGCGGGGCACCCACCGGTTCCAGGGTAGCTACAGATGGGACGGGGCACCCACCGGTTCCAGGGTACCTACAGATGGGGCGGGGCGCCCACCGGTTCCAGGCTACCTACAGATGGGACGGTGCGCCCACCGGTTCCAGGCTACCTACAGATGGGACGGTGCGCCCACCGGTTCCTGGATACCTACAGATGGGACGGTGCGCCCACCGGTTCCAGGCTACCTACAGATGGGGTGGTGCGCCCACCGGTTCCAGAGTACCTACAGATGGGACGGGGCGTCCACCGGTTCCAGGGTACCTACAAATGGGGCGGTGCGCCCACCGGTTCCAGAGTACCTACAGATGGGGCGGTGCGCCCACCGGTTCCAGAGTACCTACAGATGGGGCGGTGCGCCCACCGGTTCCAGGGTACCTACAGATGGGGCGGGGCGCCCACCGGTTCCAGGCTACCTACAGATGGGGTGGTGCGCCCACCGGTTCCAGGCTACCTACAGATGGGGTGGTGCGCCCACCGGTTCCAGGGTACCTACAGATGGGGCGGTGCGCCCACCGGTTCCAGGCTACCTACAGATGGGGCGGTGCGCCCACCGGTTCCAGGCTACCTACAGATGGGGTGGTGCACCCACCGGTTCAAGGGTACCTACTGGTTCCAATATGCTTACAGATGGGCGGGTCCACTAGTCCCAGGGTACCTACAGATGCACTAGGAGTCACCTATTCTAGTATACAGAGACCTCAGCTGACCACAAGAGGCACATTTAGGGTGCACTACAGATATTTTGGGGGCACAGGTTATGAAATATCTGGGGGGTACCTCACAGGCCATCAGACTGGCGAGCACTGGGCACGGTTGGTGCCCAGGAGCAGCGCTGGACACGAGGCTACACTGGAGGCACTTCCTCCGCTCCTTCTGGAATTTACTTTATCCATCCTGGCGCTGAATCAAGTTCTATCTTAGGGAACTATTTCCATGTAAATAACACCGCACCAGTGCATCCTGGGATAGCGTGCGGGCTACTTTGCTTAAAGAGACAGAATTAAAAATATATATATCTATAATAAAGCCGTAAGCCACCTCCATAATACCGGCAGTGCTTGTACTCCTTGGCACGTCCAAGATCTCTGCTTGCTGTCAGCGAGATGAAAAGCTCATCATAAACCCATCCAGACCTCATACTTCTCACAGCTGAGGCTCTGTTACAATTGGAGCCAATCTTCTGGACTCCGATAGGGTATGTTCACACGTTTTTGGTTTTTTTTTTTGGCGTGTAAATTTCCGCTTCAAAATACGCCTGATTAGAGACTTCTTTTGAAGCGTATTTTGAAAACTCCTCTCCCCATTGTTTCCTGTGTGGATTTTAGAAGCGAAAAGAATTGACGTCAATTATTGTTACGGCCGCAATTGCGTCCCAAAAAATTGCTCCCAATTCCGCTTGTGAAATAAGCTTCATGTGTACGACAGGGCGTATTTTACATTATAGTCAGTGAGGAAGGATTTGAAACTTGTCTGAGGCGGATTTTGGGCCGTTATTCAAATGCGCCAAAAACGGCCCCGAAAAACGCCGTGTGAACAGACCCATACAGGAGTGCTGCTGATGCGTTTATCTTATAGAGGATGGTCAGAGGCATGCAGGTTGGTGGATATATAGGGGCCATTTAGGCTCCACACTGTGGTGGGGTATTGTTTACGTAAGTGTTATCATTATGTAGCAGTGAACAAGGGCGTTTAAGCCCGAAACGCATCTGCTTCACACGGATTTTTTCTACGCGTTGCTGTTTTTACATTGGATACAATAAAGTTGCGCATGTTTACCTTCCATTTCCATCGGGCAGAGGTGACTTCCGAGCACAGCGTACCTTGCCGGCTAGCTGTTTCCGGTACACCTGTTGTTGCAATTTGTTATCATTATGTACCCTGTCAGTGGTTTAAAATGTGGTATTAATTCCATTAATCTGGCTCCCAAAGGTCCAAAAATATATCCTAATTAGAAGGAGGCGGCCCCGCGCAACCGCGGCAGAGGAGGCACAGCGGCACAGGAGGCCCCGCGCGCCCAACCGCGGCACAGGAGGCCCCGCGCGCCCAACCGCGGCACAGGAGGCCCTGCGCGCCCAACCGCGGCACAGGAGGCCCCACATCAGAATCATAGGCTCCACTCCAACGAAATTTCCCACAGTGCAGCATCTTATCATTTTAGATGATCAGAATGTGCAGAAAAAACCTGAAGCCTGGGGCCATTCTAGCCTGTGGTCCTTCTCATGCGGAGTCCACACCCCAGACAAGTATAAACTGTTTAGATTCCTTCGCCCGCTCTCCAGATGAGGCCATACATTACCAGTCCGGAACCTCGGAATACCATTTCGGCCTCTGGGATCAGCGTTTTTCCTATGGTCTATACCCCTCCCTTCACTATACACAGAGGGTCCTCTACTGCCCGAACAAGCCCCCTCTTATTATACTATAGGAATCAATTGGGGAGAACAAATGAACAATAGGTTACACAGCGGCGAGGCAGCAGGCAAATGACTGCACGGAAAGCAAGGTCTTCACAAAGTATTGTTATAAGGCAAATACAGAAGGGGGCAGAGGGTTCAAATAGTGCTTATAAAGCGGACGATCTGCAGCGCCCCTTTAAACCCCCTCCCTATATGATTACACTAATAAGTCAGGAATAGTCCTTGGAGGTGGAAGCCGATTGACAGCTCCGTGGTGGTGAAGCCCATCTAATTATTCCGTGTGAGCTCTCGCTCTTCAGAAAGCTCTCTTTGTGCCAATGTGGAAGGAACAGTGGTAAGTGGGCGAGCGGCACGGAACGTGCAATTTCAGAAATGACTTTCTCGGCAGCTGCTGCAGCTTAAAGGGGAACGGCTCCAAAACGTTGACGAGGCGCAGGCTGTATGTTCGCAGGGTGACCGGTAGCGGAGAGGGGAGAGCTCCAGCCACATAAAGGCTCTGTCTCCCCTGCAGTGGACAAAAAACGACCTGAAAACCAATTACTAAAAATGTTCATGAAACTGAAGAAGGCGCCTTCACACGGCAGTTTATCCAGTAACCGGTATTTGTCTGCAGGAGGGTGGGGGTATTTGTCTCCACGATGAGCGGAGAAAAGCCTTCCCCCTTCACATTCACAAGCACAGATCCTGTCCGAAAACCGGACGGAAGAATGTCCATGTTGAATGTTTTTCGGGTGGCCCGCGGGCGGAAAACCCGTGCAGTGGGGACTGCTGCTCGGGGTTTCCGTAGCGCCCCATTGTACTCATTTTCAGACGGTTTGTCAGGCGGTCTGAAAAACCGCAAACCGGCCGAAAACCCGTGCCGTGGGGACATGCCCTGAGTTTTCTGGCCACTGCCTGTCAAAAGCAACTGAAAAAACAGCCGTTTTTTGCCGCGATTTGGGTTTGTCACTTTTTTTACAAGCGTTTTTTGCTGGTCTTTAAGCCTGTTTTTTAATGTCTGCATAAATGAAGCCATTGGATGTAACTCCACCCTACAAAGGGGATATAAAGCACATTATTGCAGTTATATGTCATCTTGTAGTCGTTTTACGGATTTTGACACTAATAAAGTTCTCGCTTCTGATGCCAAAATACGTTTGTTTTTTTTGTTTTTTTTACAGGTTTGGCGCAAGAATCCGTTTTTTAAAGGATTTTGGCACTAAAATACTTTTAACATATTTTGCCGCTAATAAAGTTAAGAAAAGGATTTTAGTGCCAATATCCGTAGATAAACGGATTCTGCTGCCAAAACCCGTAAAAAAAAAAAAAAAAAAAAAAACATTTTTAGCGTCAGAAGTGAGATAACTTCATTAGCGCCAAAATATGTTAAGTAAAGGATTTTAGCACCAAAATCCATAAAAAACGTATTCTGGCGCAAAAATCCGTTAAAAAAAAAACGTATTTTTTTCATCAGAAGTGAGATTTCTTTACAGATTTTGACGCTAATAAAGTCCTCACTTCTGATGCAAAAAATATGTTTTAACGGATTTTGGCGCCAGAATACGTTTTTTTTACGGATTTTGGCACTAATAAAGTTCTCGCTTCGGACGTTAAAAATACTTTTTTTTACAGATTTTGCCGCCAGAATCAATTTTTTTTATGGGTTTTGGTGCTAAAATCCTTTTCTTAACTTTATTAGCGTCAAAATATGTTATCTCGCGTCTGATGCCAAAAATACGTTTTTTACGGATTTTGGCACTAAAATACTTGACCCCTACGTTTTAAAAAAAGGGTTTTTGCAAACCCAAAAACCATAAAAAAAAAGAATTGAAGCCAAAAAAAAAAAAAAAATTTTTTTAAAAAAAATTTTTAAAACGAAAAAAAAAATAAAATTTCGCAAAAATTTGTTACCGGGGCCCAAAGGGGTGGGTTTATTTTTTTACAAAGGTAACGAAAAAAGGACACATTATACACTTTTTATGCGATTTTGGGTCAGGTATAACCTTTTAACACCCCACTATAAAGGGGGGGGCTTGGGTTCCCCCAGGGGGGGGTTTCATTGAAAAAAAAGCGCCAAAAAAACGCCCAAAAGACGTGGGCCCCCCTTTTTTCAAAGACTTCTGTAGTAAATTTTCCCGCCCCCCTCTGGCCCGGTTTTCAAAAGACAGCATAAAAAAAAAAGAGCAGGAAAAAAGAAGCTCAGGTAACAGCAGGGGGGTTTTTTATTTAAAAGCAAAGGGGGGAAAGATTAAAAGGTTCCCTTTTTTTTCCCGCGTTTTTTTTGAAAAAGAAAAACCCCTGAAAAAAACGGGACATTTTTTTGTCATGTAAAACCGACCTAACAGTCCCCCCTATGCCCCAAAAAAGAGGTGAAGGCATTTTGCTGCAAAGGGAATACTCTTTTTTGCAAACAACTCATTCATTTTTTAAAAAATCCTGCTTGCCCGACAGTAAATGGGAAAAATTTATTAAAGTCAATGGGCGGAAAAGCCCCAACCGACGAAACTTTCAGCTCAACGAAACTAAGAAAGTGGTGCAACAACCGCTTTGGGGGCCCCTAAACGGCGGGCCCCCATCGAGGAGAAGAAAGAGGGGGGCCGTTTTTGGGTTTCCCGTTGCCTTTAAAACCCAAAACAAAGCGCATCAAGGAGTAAAAACCATCTCATTGGGTTGGGAAAAGGCAAATTAAAAATTTGTACCAAATTCCCTTTCTGTCCCATTTTACCCTTCATTTTCAAAGATACCGCAGGTTAAACTAAACCTGCTCGTTTTTCAGACGATGACCTAGGTTAAAACCCACCACTTCTGATTTCCCCTTTTGGGGCCCCTGTTTTCATCAGGAAAAGGGAGCTGGTTTGGGTAGACACCAAAGGGTGGGTCAGTAAACCCGGGAAATGGTCTAAACCAAACAGGATAAAATAAACCCGCTGTTTATCTGAAAAATATCCTTTTCTGGAGAAGGACGGTTAACAAAACAAAATCAGGACAGAAAAACATTTGGTTTAAGGGAAAAGGGATTTTACCTTTGCCTACATGATTTTAAAAAAAATCAAACAGAATGGGAAAAATACCCTTCAAAAACTAGATCACCCAAAAGGGGGTTTTTCCCCACTACAAGGATTGCTTTTAAATGTCAAATTTTATCTTGGCCCAAAAAAGAGTCCCCTTTGCAAAAAACAAATATTTTCCATTTAACGTGGCCTACCTATCCTGAGATTTGCCCCTCTTTTTTTATGGGCTCATCACTCCTCAGGGGCGCTTAAACTACAGAAACCCGTTTGGATCATCCAGATTTGGCTGGGCCGCGCTGGTTGCATAGCAAAAGACCTGGCTTTTTGCGCAGCAAAAGTGGGGAACCAGTAAAAAACGCCCCTGAATTCAAAATGGGAACCAAGAAAACAGGAAATGGAAAGTTGAATCAAAGGGATGAGACAACCCTTTTTAAAAAAAGGGCATACAACGCCCAGGGAAACTTTTAAACAGATGAGGAATTTTGGGTTCCCCAAACCCGTAAAGGACAGTGAGGTGTTTTAAAAAAACGGGGTTTCCCTTCCAGGGTTTTGGATTACCTAAACTCAACCGGGCCAAAATCCAACCCGCCTGGGGGCCAAGGGGGTCGTAAAATTTTTGGGGGGGGGTTTGGGGCCCTGCCCAAA